>SZWC01023159.1:3463-13623 GCA_023375785.1 Penium margaritaceum | reverse complement strand
TTCTAGGTGCATCAGCCATGTCACGCGGCCAGAGACGCCAGTCTTGGTGGGCTCGTATGTCGTCTCCCCAGGTGAGGCCATTGTCAATTTAATCTGTACATGTGTGTGCATGGAGGGGAAGACAAGAGGGCATAGACATGCGAGTGGCCAACAAACTTCAACACTCCACCATGACCCGCACACAAACAACCCCACACACATGAGGTCACACCAAGATGTGATGGACAGAGACATGAGAACCCTACCACGCAAATCAACCTAGGCAATGGGGACAGATGAGGCCAACAGCATGAACAGCATTCTTAAAGGCATTTCGACCGAGGGCCTTGGTGAGAAAGTCAGCTCTTTCAGAACGTGTGTCCACCCAAGGACCTTCGACAATGCCGGCAGCGATGCACTGGCGAACAAAGTGATGCTCAACATTGATGTGCTTGGTGCATGAGTGATGCATGCCACTGTTCTCGGCAATGGCTTTTGTGCTTTGATTGTCATAACGCGGAGTGATGCAACGGATGGGAACACGCAATTGTTGCAACAGACGACATAGCCAGACAGCCTCACAAGTGCCTACACCCAAAGCAACATACTCGGCCTCAGTAGTGCTGCGAGCAACACACCCTTGTTTGCCACTTTTCCAGGAGACAACGGTTCCACCAGCCATGAAGATGTACCCTGTTCTGCTGCTTGAATTAGAGTCATGTGCCCAATCACTGTCAGTGAAACCGTCAACCACAGCTGAGGGTTATGCACAAAATAATAGATCGATGTGGGGTGAGGATAATGCATAATTTACTACTCACAACGCAGCCTTGAGATGCCGCTCACGGGGACATTGAGAAAACTGCGACAAGAAGTTGACAGCAAAGGCAACATCAGCACGTGTGGTGGTAGCAAGGTACATCAGAGAGCCTATGACCCAGAGGTAGTCAATGACGTCGACCATCTCCCCCAGTTTTGACGGGTCCGAAGACTTCAGCAGTGCCTGGCCCGAAGGCGTCATGGACGTGGAAGTTATGGGGATAGCAGTGAGGAGCGGACCAAAGCGCTCCCCCAGGCTACGGACATAGGCAGCTTGGTGAAGTGCAAAGTGTGATGTGTGTGATTACGCTCCAGCTCCATACAAAGAAAGACACGAGCCGGTCCAAGGTCCTTCATATTGTATGTTGCTTGAAGCAGGGACTTTGCGGCTACGACAGACGCAGCCTCAGGGGATGCAATGAGAAGATCATCCACATAGACCAAGATGGCAATAAGTGGTTCGGTAGGAGCACTGAGAAAAAGAGCAGGGTCCACCGAACTTCTTCGAAAGCCACCTTTTTCCAGGGTCGCAGTGATCTCCTGGTTCCAGCAACTGGGGGACTGCTTGAGGCCATAGAGAGCCTTGCGTAGGCGCCACACACAATCTGTCCCATCGGAGAAACCGGGCGGCTGAACCATGTAGATCTCCTCATCCAATTTGTCATGCAAGAAGAAATTGTTAACATCCATCTACTCAAGCTCCTAGTCACGCTGCGCAACTAGGCTGAGCAATGCCCTGGCAGTTGTGCATCGGCCGATAGGGGCGAATGTCTCGTTAAAGCCAACCCCAGGGATTTGGGAAAACCCTTTTGCAGCAAACGCGCCTTGTAACGTTCAACGGTGTTATGGGGGCTCAGCTTGCAATGGTACACCCATTTGGTCGTAACAGCTTTGTAGCCTGGTGGTAGATTCACAAGCTCATATACGCCATGCTCAGCGAGTGCATCAAGCTCAGACTTCATGGCTTGTTCCCAGAAGGGAAAATCAGTGGCAGTGCGAGCCGCGTGCACGGTCAAGGGTTCAGGCAGAAGAGGAGAGAGACCAGCAGTGGCAAAGCAATAAGTGACATACCCAGCTATAGACGAAGAGAGAGCTGAGTGGAACTCTTGTTCCACGAGGGAGTAGCCAAGAGCAGTGCTCGGGTGCAGGACAGAAGCAGACGCGGACAAGGCCGAGGTTGTAGGACCAAGAGCACGGAGGCCAGGGTCACCAGAGACAACAGGGTATGAGAGAGAGGGAAGCGGCCTGAGGCGCCAGCCACGAGTATAGGGTGAGACAGGTGGAACAGCCTGAACATGCGAGGACTGCGGATGGGATGGCGTATGGGAGCACGGGTGCATAGCGGCAGAAGGTGAAGGGGAGACAAGAGTGGCAAAGTGCACAAAGCGATCAGGCGATGCAGGGAGAGTGATGGACTCCGAGGCAGCGGACGAGTGAGAACAAGCAGAGGGTCCAGGGGAACCAGAAGGTGGAGACTGAGGGTAGGAGGGAGACACCAAGGGAGCAGTGGACTCCAACGGCACAGGGGTAGACGAGGGTGTAGATACGGAGGAGCCTGAGGACCCCGAGGAAGCTGAGGAGACAAGGGGTACCGACGGACGAACAGAGGGGAGACCAAACACCAAAAAGAGGAGAGTACCACCCCACCCTGTTAAGACGAAGAGAGGGACCCGCCGAAGCGAGGAGTGTCATGTTCAAACAACTTCTCAAAGAAGAGTGCATCACGAGGCTCAATGACACGACTGCGGGATGGATCCCGGAATCGCCAAGCTTTGGAGAAAGGGGAGACACCGAGAAACATACATAGACTACCACGGGGAGACAACTTGCCATCATGTTGGTCGGCTAGGAGCCATATAGAAGCAAGACACCCCCAAACACGAGCAAGGCAGAGGTCAGCCCACCTAGCGTTCAAATGGTGTGACGGTATGAGGAAGAGGACCATGAGGAACTCGGTTCCAGACCCATATCATGTAGGACATGGCTTCAAACGCGAACAATGGAGAATGACCAGATGCAGAGAGAAGGGCGCGCACCTCGTCCGCACAGGTGTGATTCTAACGTTCAGACACACCGCTTTGCTATGAGGTGTAGGGGGTACAAGACTCAAGACGGACGCCACGAGACTCGAGAAAGCAAGAGGTAGGACCAAGAAATTTGCCCCCTCTGTAACTACGGAACACACTCAAGGGACGGAGACAAGACCTTTAGGCTTGAGGAAGCCAGGTTTCCAGGACCTGGGTGACATCACTTTTGTGACGGAGAGTAAAGACCCAACGGCACCGAGAGAAGTCATCTGTCAAGCAGAGAACGTAGCGATCGAGGCCACCAAGAAAGTCGTGGGGTCATGGGCCCATGACATCAGCATGGACGAGGTCAAGAGGATGTGAGGATGTGGACTCAGAGGTGGAGAACGGAGAATGATGCATTTTGCCATTGGCACAGTGAAGACAGGTCGCACAGCAAGGAGGAGCAAAGGTGGCCGGGTCAAGGCTGCAGCAAGCTGAAGGTGGAGAAGGTGTTGGATGGCCGCAGTGTGAATGTAGCAGAGCTTACGATGCAAGAGAGCAACGTGACAAGGAGACAAAGAGGGTGCCACGTGTACAAGAGCAGATGTAGCGGAAGACAAGGGCAAAGAGAGATGAACACGGAATAGGCGGTCACATCGCACGCCACGAAGAACAACACGACTGGACGAGCACAGAGAGATGGAAGCAAGGCCGCGGCTGGACGAGAAGTCCATGCCTTGTTCGACAAGAGTGGTCACAGAGAGAAGACTGACTTCAAGGTCAAGAACGTACAGTACGTCTGGAAGATACGTAGTGCCGCCAGGGTTGACAGAATGGCAGTCTCACACATTCCTTTGGAATGTGTGAGACTGCCATTCTTCAATGCAATCACAGTCATCATGCAAGGCCCCCTAAACACCCCTAGACGTAGCACTGCAAAGGATAGCATGAGACTCACACGTAGATAAATGACACTGTCCACTCACACTCTCACCTCCCTGAGAGCGAAGGTGTCGGAGCTCCGCTAGACAAAGCTCAAGGATACGCTCCTCGTCACGGTGGTCAGAGGAGCGGTCGGAGGAACGATCGGAGGAGCGGTCAGAGACGGGACCATCGTCACGCGTCCAGGAGGGTGCAGAGTAGTGGGATAACGAAGGACCATGGTAGAAGGGCCGGACAGAGACGGTATCCAGTTCCAAGGACTGGCACGTGACGGTGACGGTTGAAGAGGAGCAGAGGTGGTGGTGAGGGCGGAGGATATGGAAGAGGACGAGTAGGGTGCAGCGGTCATTGCGGCTGCGGCTGATGAAGAAGTAACACCTGTGCGCGCCCAATGGGCAAACTTCATCACGAGGAGCAGGGAATTTGGGCGCAGAGTGACCAGCGGCGCCACAGTTCCAGCAGGTGACATCAGTGTTGGTGGTGGAGCCGGAGGAGGACCTACCTCCCCGGGCACCCCCACGCCCTTTACCACTGCCACGGCCTCCCCCACGGCCAGACCCACCACCCCCTCCCTGAGAAACACTTGGGTCAAGGATTTGCGGCAGAGGTATAGGGGGTTGAAGATGAGGAAGTGATAGCTGGAGAGGAGGACGAGGAGGTGGTGACTATAGTGAGAGCGGCACGATGTATACGCTTGTTTTGCAGACTGTTCCACCAGTCAGTGAGACGCAAAGCAGTAAAGTCATAGAGGGGTCCAATCCCTGGTGGGGTGTCCGCAGGGAGTGGAGCAATAGCGAGACACTCAATTTATGCCTGAGAGACGTGAAGGTAGAGATCACAAAGCTCAGGGACGAGACCAACAACAATGGACAAGTAGGCAGTCAGAGGACCAGGAGCTGCTTTGCCAAGGTCGCGCAACAAGCGCAGACTGCGTGCCTGGTACTCGTTCGCTGTTTCATCTGCTCGCATCTGTAGTGTGCTAAACTGCACAGTCAGAGCACTATGGAGTGCATGTCTAGTGGCAATCTTGCGACGCCAAATGAGAGCGTAAGCACCAAGAGGGTCAGTAGGTGTGCCACTAGTGGGGTCGGCATTGTACATACCAATATCATCAAGAAGGATTTTGGGCTCCGCATTGATGAGAGCGCGCACAGCCCGAGCCGCCTCAGCTGGCTGAGGAACAAATGGGGCCAATGGAGGAGAGTAGTATTCCCACTGCAGCTCACCTTGGTCCCACGCGCTCAAACATGTTTCCCATGAGGTGAAGGTGAGCTTGGAGGTGTACTGTGGTGGTGGAGTCTCAAAGTCTTTCTAGCTCGCAGGCACGAGGACTCGAGCAAGAGCAGCTGCGGAAAGGGCGGGGGAAGAGGAGTTGGCAACACCACCACTGGGAGGAATAGAGGAGTCGGCAAATGCGGTATCCTTAGTAGGAAGAACAGTAGCAAGGCCTTGGAGGGTACGTAAGCGTTCTATGACTAGTGCGGCTACTGTGGCAGCTAGTTCTTGCTCGGCCTCACGTTCCTCTTGCATGCTATCCTCAGCCTTGCGACGAGCCGCCTGGGCCTTGCTTAGGGCGGCAGGGCTTGCAGGGCTTCTATTGTCTCCTCTGGTCCTGGCATGGCGAGAGAGGACAGGCGGAGGGAATGAGAGTGAAGGAGCAATGTGAGATAGGAGAGGTTGCTCACCGGTATAGTGGCAAGGCAGCAGTGTGAAGAGAGGAGCCACCACTGCAGCAGCTGAAGAGAAGAGGATAGCCACCCACCTTGCGATGGCGACAGTGAGGCATAGGAGCCTGTGACGGTGGCTCCGGCCACTGCTGCTGATGCTAACGCGACAAGGACGCCCGTGGTGACGTGAGGTGTGAGCTCCCGTGGAATGCCAGTGGGAGTGAGTACTGCAGGTAGGGTGGATGCGTGGATGGAGCCAACAGCGGCTACAGTTGCGTCGATAGCGAAAGATGTTATAATGGCAACAGATGCTACTGCTGGGGTCAACTGTGTAGCAATGTTGGCGGCTGCAGCGGCTAGAAATATGAGAGATGCAACTGCGTATGCGTAGGCTTTGGCTGCACGACCTACCGGTGTCTGTGTTGGAGCTCTATTGATGGAGTCAGTGTGGACTGAGAGAACAGGTATCACCCCGAGCACCTCACGAGTTGTAGATGGCCCAGCTGATTCGGCTGCTATGGGAGATGGAGCAGGCGTGGGGTTGGCTACAGGAGTATGGTTTGACGGCAGTGGCTCGTCACGAGGGCGCATGCTTGAGGGAAGAGGCGTTGATGGAGAGATGTCGTCTGTTGAATACACTTGCAGATCGATGTCCTCCTCCTCACATGCAGTTGTTGCTGCGATGTCGTCATGCCAGTAGGAAGTTTCAAGCATACGGGCCCACAGTGGGGTGTCGTCGTTGGTGTATGAAGGTGGGTCACAAAGACGTGGATCCTCCCCCTCGTGATTGGCGTAGCGTGCAGTCGTATGAGGGGAGTCCAGCTCCTCGTCTGGAGGACCGTCAAGAGGAGATGAATCCAGTGTGACTGCTGCTGTGGCTACAAGAGCAGCCACGGGGTGTAGATGCCGCTACGTGTCGTGGGTAGAGGATGCACAGAACTGAGAGCGTAGGGCAGTAGCAGCCCTCTGCAAAACAGCAGAGGCAGTTGGAGCAGAACACTCCGAGGTGGTAGTACGCAGCGGCGATGAGATGTTGCTTGTGAGAGGGATTATCGAGGAGCTCTTGACTCGTGAGAGGATGGTTGAGTGCTCAAAGAATGTTGCAATGTCGTGAGTCTCCACAAACAGAAGGAACAGCCTACTTGTGAAGAGGGGCAGAGTGCCGTAGACGAGAAAATGCCGTGCTGGATTGGAGGTGACAACACGATCGGTCTGCTCTGATAGAAGCATAGGATGGTCAAGGACAGTTGCATTGCTTCTAGGTGCTGCTTCTGGGTGCCACAAATGTGGCTGGTGGTGATGTTGCACGGCCGACAGAGAGTCGTTAGTGGTGAGCAGCGAGAATGCCGCAAGTCCGCCGATGGCAACGAGCACTTGGCGAGCGGGATCAGGGTCCAAGACCAACGATCAGTGGGGACTGGGCCTCATGCTCTGATACCAGTAGTTACTCAGCGGGCTGTACAGGGGGTGGTGCTGCGGGTCATGCAGCGGGTGGTGCCGTGGGTCATGCACCGCGTGGTGCCACGGGAGGTGCAACGGGTGGTGTAGCAGGTGACGGAGCGGCGGGTGGTGTAGCCGGCGGCGCCACCACCTCGCCAATGGGGCACCACCCCGCAGACGTGGGTGGCTACGGCCGACCAAGGTTGCGCCGCTTTGGGTCAGAAGAAGCAGACACAGTTGTCGTACCTGTGGCCGGCGAGGCCACATGACGGGGAGGTAGCGCCCATGGCACGCGGAACTGAGCCTCCACGGGCAAGCCACCCTGACCACCGGAGATTTCTCGTCGTCGTGGAAGTGGGCCTGGCGGATGTGAGTGTGCGACAGTTGTAGGACGCAGTGCCTCAGCACATGAGACGGGTGCGCAAGTGGACGACCTAGTGGCATCACTACGCACCGGTCGGACGGAGGCAGGAGCCTCCGCACGTCGAGCACTAGCCCGGGTTTGGGGCGCCATTGCTCCAAGAATGGGTACCTAGGCATTCTCTCAACGTAATATAGCTCACCTTGCTTGATTACGAGAGACAGCACCATGTTGACGCTCCACCGCGAACACACAAAACCACGGCATTGTCGCAAGTCTGCACCGGAGCGTCCGAAAATGAACCAACACTGGAAAGGGGGGAGGACTGTCCATGCCCACCGTCGTCGACGTTCATACACCAGAATGAAGGACCATGGAACTAACTCGCGGCTACTACATGTCATTCTCACGAGAAAACTCACTTTCGTCTAGGCATGTCATAGACTAGTACAACGTAGATGGAAGTGTTGTGATTTGTGATGTTCCTGTCGACTTGTACAGTTGACTGTGACCACTCGGCCGTGTCCATACTCGTGCAGATCCCTGATGCGCATCCCGGTGATATCACTGCGTCATCAGGCGGCGGACTACCAGCTTGGAGTTGACCGACAACCGTTCCAAAGCTCTGGACGCTACCTGGGACCCCCTGCAGTTTTTCTGCAACACGCAGGAGTTTATTGGTGGACTGGTCGTGGGCCCGATTTGCATGTTTTTGCATTGTGTGTCCACCGTTTGATGCCGGATGCATGCAAGTGACCAGTCCTAGCGTCCGGCTTGTGATCCTGCACGTCTAGGTTCAGATACGTAGCATTCTGACATGCCTACATGAGTTACGGCCAAGAAACTGGTTTTGGGCCGGTTTTAGGACAGATCTTGCACTGCCGCGTGCGACACTCGCCGTGCACTGCGGCACGTACTTGTGCCATGGACCTGTCATTTGTCCTCTCTCTTTGTAAATGCTATTGAAGCATTCTGGCACTTTGCCTTGTGTCTCCTAGCCAGATCCTTGCCATTGTGTGCACGACCTGTGACTGTCGTCACCGTCTGACCAGGCACTGACGCCTAGTCGGCGGCTGTGTCGCTAGGAAGCTTCCACGCATCTTCTCAGGAAGAGTTATGCAGCCAATCCACTTTCACCACACACGTGCGAGAGCGGACGGACTTGACTGGAATACCGTCGTTTCTGCACATGCAGGTTCGGGAGACATGCTGGAATCAACGCATGCAGACCATGTTTCCACCGTCGTATTGTATACGTGTGTAGGTAACGCCAACATGGCACAGGATAAGCATCACAGAAGCGACCTGAACAGCAGTTTTTTGAAGGAAAAGTACATACCCCGTTCGTTGGTGAACGAAAAGACCGCCAAACCAAGTGTTTTAGTTGTAACGTGTACAAATTCATTATCGCAATCATGGCCATGCAACCCATGATTGTACGGAGTGCGGAAACGAAACACGAAAAGCGAGTTTGCCCGAAAAAACATTAAGAAAGTGTCCACGGTACCACACATATAACGCACGTACCGGTAGTCCTTGATAAGTGAAAGTAGCATGGGTGGATGGTTGCTTTCCTGGAGAAGGACGGGCGGATGATTGCTTTTCTTCCGAACCACGGGTAGATTGTTGCTTTTCTTCCGAACGACAGTCGGATGAGAGTCACACTTTGCACTTTCATTGGTATGCGAGCTATTTCACCCTCATCCCAAACCCCTTGAAAGATGAGTTCTTGGTGGTTTGACGAAAATGTTGACGCTAACAGTCCAGCGATGCATGCATGGAATATCAAAATCGTATTCAAAGGTAAACTGGAAGTGTTATGGTATTCATACACAGAGTTGTGGCATCTTGCCATTCCACTCGTCTTTCAATTGCTCATGCCTGTTTTTTTCATTTACCAAACACTATTTCTCGCTTTTTCCAGCATTTGGTGTGAATGCTTCAAGGCCAACATAAACCACGGATGAAATGGCAATGACAAGCAGGACACAAGGAGATGGTTAACAGTTGGCAGATACCTACCTTCTGTACAGAACTCCACTTCACTAGGAGCAGACCGCATTCTTAATGGTTGAGAGACTTCACTCTCGCACGACTTAAACAAGGTTCTACTAAAGCGCAGCCTCCTGCTAGCTGACACCGGACCTCGGAAGGAAATTGTCACCTCAGTCACTCCAAGAAGCAGACATCACTCTAGTTGCAGTATGTTTCACATCAACGGGGACCCCAAACACTTCTGGGAGGGCATGAGGGCACTTCAGATTTCCTGGCATGGTTAACTGACACTCATTTTCACCTGCACATGCCACAGACAAATGTCACCGCTGGGAAAAAGTCAGCAGCCCTGACTGGTGTTTTTTGAAATATGTGCCCCTGGGCTATATCCCTCAGTGGGATGAAGCTCTCACAACAGAACAGCTGTCCTTAGTGTTTAAAATGTGAAAGCCAGCCCCCAAAACGAAGAGGTTGACTTGTTGGTAGTGCTCCAAATGCAGCAGGAACCATCTCTTCAATAAAATCCGGCGCTGAAGACTGGTGGGTTGGCCATCCGACACCCACCACATTGGTCAACCTCCTCTAGTTCGAGGTAAAGCGCAAGCACACCGGTAGGGGTGTTCACCAAGCGTCTCCTACAGAACCCCACCTTTGCACAAAGTGGGGTTGGCACTACAATGCCATAGCAACCACGGAATTATGTCCATGCCTCATCAGCGCAGGAATCCGTGATGCTTTTGGGCATGTTGCAGCCACTGACGTCACGGCCACTATCAATTCTGCATGACATGGTCACCATTCTCCACAGGGCATGCACCCAGAAGGCAACGCCGGCCCAGGGGCCTCCGTTCCAGACCATAAATAACCACCATCAACTCTCTCCTCCCACCATCTTCACTGCCAGCATGGTACTGCCTCCACGCCGTTCTTGGTAGCTCGGTCAGCCCA
>SZWC01023157.1:0-12724 GCA_023375785.1 Penium margaritaceum | reverse complement strand
GCCCAGATACCAATGCAGCAGATTGGACGGAATCTTTGGCCAACTAGTCAAAACCGCGGTGCTTGAGGCTCTCGGGTGCTCAAGGCATCCCATTCAGCTATAAACTAGCCTAGAGCAGTTGGTTGGGGCTGCAGAAAAGTTGGAGTACGCATGGCCCCACGCTTTGCACTGCTGCCCCCTCTAGTTGCTCTGAGACTTTGTGAGTGAAAACTGCGTGTTGAAGAGTTAGCACAAGAAGGGCAGACAAAACTAAGTGAAATGCGACTAGCAACTAAGAATGAACAACAATGGGAGACCCCTCCAAGAACTAGCTCCCCCTCAGCTCTATAGAGCTTGTTACTCAGCCTTTCAGCGAATCAGAAAATGACCTGTTTTTTGGCAGGCAGGGTTTTCTCGGTGAGCCTTGCCAGACAGCCGACGACCCAAAACCCAATCGTCATCCGTTTTCCCTGAAAGTTGGACCACACCAAAGTACCCATGCTGCAAATGTAGTTGTGCGGTCAGCGTCATAGAAAAAAAAAAAAACAAAACAAAAAAACAGGAAGAAGGTATGACCACCCAAACCTGGGTGGTGCCTAGGCTAGAATGTTTCCAAACGCAACTATGTCCAAAAAACATGAAACCTGGACCCTATGCTAGATGTGACACTGCGAGCGCAATGATGCAGTCAGATTCAGCACAGAAAGGGCGTGGACAGCAACTGCAAAGGCAGTGACCGCCAATGGAATGACTATTGTGGAGGTCCATTGATTGAGCTGAGCACGTCTCACGCCTGGGGAAGAGACTCCAGCAAGACGCCTTTAGGCCTTCACGCGCGTCGGCTTCACTGGATGACGCTCCTGCAGCGTCCCGTCTCACCGTCGGTCATCTGCACGCTGATGTACACGAGCCAGGAAGACACAATAGAGTACAATGAGAGATGTGCAAAAACTAACACTCCCCCATGACTCACAGGCGTAGTGCACATGAGCGGATAGCGGCACATCCACCACACAGACTGACCCTCCAAGGTAGGCAGACATGCAGGCAAGAGTAGAGAGGTCATCTCACAGACGCACACCGACCGCACTCACGGCCTTCTTGAACGAGTCACGTTTCAACGCCTTGGTCAAGAAATCAGCCAAGTGTTGTGTTGTCTCAACCCACACGATGCTAACACTGCCGTCATGCAACAATGAACGCATGTAATGATACTCGACATTGATGTGCTTTGTTCCTGTATGATGTACGCCGTCATTTTTGGCGATGACTATGGCACTCTTAATGTCACAGTGCAACGTGATGGATGCAACTGACTGACGTAACTCAGACATCAAGCGACACAGCCAAATGCTCTCACATGCCCTAGAGGCAAGAGCCACATACTCAGCCTCTGCAGTGCTCCGTGCAATGCACCCTTGCTTACCACTAAGCTCAGACACAGCTTTTCCGCCAAGGAGAAAGATCTAGCCAATGCATCTCTCATCGTTCGGACTGCTGGCCCAGTCACTGTCGGTATAGCCCACCGCCACAATGGACGACTGACGAAAGAACATGAGGCCTCGTCGTGGAGTCGAGACGACATAAAAAAGTACTCAGATCATGGCCTCAAAGTGGATGTGATGCTCCTCCTGGGAGAACTGGGCCAGGAGGTTGACGGCAAACGCAATTTGTGGACGAGTCGTCGTTGCCAGGAACATGAGTGACCCAATGACGCGTAGATACGCGGTCACGTCCACTGGCTCCCCCACCATGGCCGGATCAATGCTCTTTAGCTTCGCCTGGCCATTAGGTGACATGGGTGAGAATGCGCTTGACACGAGGGGCAAATCCTTGGCGAAGTGAGAGGACAGGGTCTGGATGTATGCGACCTGATGGACGTATTGAACACCTTAGGAGCAATCATGCTCGGGCTTCATACTGGTGTTTAGCAATTCCTTAACACGCTGAATGGCAGCTTTGCTCGGTAACGCAATGAGAATGTTGTCTATGTAGACCAGGACAGGGACAAGGATGTGAACCCGCAGGCTGATGAATAGTGTGAGGTCTGTAGTGCTGCGAAGGAGGCTGCCGCTGAGGAGCGTGCGGCTGAGCTTTTGGTTCTTGCAGCGAGGGGACTACTTCAGGCCATAGAGGGCCTTCCGCAGCCTACAAACCTTGCCAAAGCGATAATCAAAACCTATGGGCTGCACCATGTAGAGCTCCTCATCCTCCAATCAACCATGGAGAAAGGCGTTTCTCACGTCCATCTGATGCAACTCCCATCCGTGCTGGACAACCAGGCCCAAGAGGGCCCAACTAGTGAAGAAACGGGCAACTGGAATGAAGATCTGGTCGTAGTCGACCCGAGGGACATGACCAAACCCCTTGGCTTTGTGGCGGGCCTTGTATTTGTCCAAGGACCCGTCCGGCTTCCACTTGCGTTGGAGGACCCACTTGGCGCCGATGGCCTTCTGGCCGGGAGTAGGGTCTACATGGTCGTAGACATGATGCTCCCGGACTGTGTCTAGCTCATCAGCACAAACATCATCCTAGTGCGTGGCCTCAGGAGAAGCACCAATTTTCCAAAGGGTGGCTGATCGTCTAGGCATGCCGTTGAGCGGACTGTGAGGGTCTACGCGTCTTGGGCCCCATGTGCAAATTTGTGCGAGTGTGACCGTGATGGCCTGCTGGTGCTCCTGATGGAGCATGGCGTAGCCAAGTGTGGAACCGGAGTGCAGGTCCGTAATGACGGTGGATGTGGTTAGGTCGAAGACCTTGGTGCTAGGGTCCCCACTCACGACCTTGGAAGCAGGTCTGTTTGGAGGCGACAAGACACTTGGGCCCACAAGGGGCCTAGGCGCCAAAGGGCGTGGTGCCATGGTCTGCGCACTCCCTGACAACATGGGTTGGAGGCTGCCGTCCGGACCATACGTGTCACGCGGTAGGGCAGGAGACGGAGCAGAGGGAGCAGCCGGGGGCGATTTAGAGAGGCTACCAGAGGCGGACGGGGCTGTTGGTCCAACGGTTCCAGCGGACGTGACCGGGGATGTCGGTCCGGAGGGACCAGCGGACGCAGACGGAACTGCCGGTCCGGATGGACCCACGGACGAGACAGGGAAAGCCGGCCCGGAGAGACCAGCGGACAGGACTGGGGCTTCTAGTCCCGAGGGACCAGCCAATGAGGCCATAGTTGCCGGTTAGGAGGGATCAGTGGACAAGACCGGAGCTGCCTGTCTAGACTGACCAGCGGACGAGACCTGCGATGCCGGCCCAGAGAAACCAGCAGATGCGACCAAGGCGGTCGGTCCGGAGGGACCAGAGGACAAGACCAGGGATGCTGGCCCTGACAGACCAGTGGACGAGACCGATGATGCTGGTCTAGAGTGATCGACAGAAGCAATTGGGGATGTTGGTCCAAGCACGCCAGTGGGCACGACTGGGGATGCTATCTCAGGGGGACTAGCAGGTGCAGGCGATGTGCCGCCTAGAAGTGGTAGGGAAAAGGATGGACTCACCACTCTCCCACGTGACAGGAGGAACGTCAACAAGCCAGAGCAAACAAGGTGATGAGGAAAGAGCTTGCCAAAGAAGAGAGCGTCGTGTGACTCGATGATGTAGTGACGAGAGGGATCCCAGAAGCGCCAAGCTTTNTACTGTAGGCTGCTGCTACCGCCTCATGCTATCCTTGTTGCTCGTTGCTCTAGCTTACTATCTCTATTGTTGACTATTGGAACAAGTCATTAGTACCGTTGCACCCCGCTGCTTCTCCCACAGGCCGCTACTATGATTGCATATACTCAAGAAGAATTGTGAATGTGGCTATGCCAATGTTGCACCATGTGGATACAGTTGCAATTGTTGCAAGGGTAATGGCGCATGTCGCTATTGTCGGTGTCACCATCCACTCAATGTGGTTACATTGTGATGCCACTACTTCTCACATCTCTTAGGTGTCTCTACTATCATTGTCTGCTATGTTGGGTCCCATGAACTTGATTGCCACGGTGACTCTTACTACTATTGTCGATTTTACATTTCTCCTACACAACTCAGGATGATAAGTCTTGTGCTTTCATGTCATGAGAAGATGTTGGGAAGCTTCCCAACACTGGTTTCATTGACTTGGAAACATTACACAGTCCCATTAATGCAAAAACTTGTGAGGCAAGTGCAAGAAGTAGATAGGGTTTGGTTTGGGAGGTGAGCATAGTCTCATAAGCTTCAATCACTTTACCATGTAGAAAGGGTTGATAAGAGACAAGTACAAAGCATACATGCTTGCTGCAGTGCAGGGCGGGTGACTCGCATGACTCTTGTCAATTTTGTCCCAAAAGACGGCCCGAAACTTTTTTTTGCCGTAACTCTACGCACCGACATCTGAATGCAAAATGTTTCTGAACCAACGGATGTAGAATCTCAAGCACAACACAACCACTGCACATGGGCCCGATAAGGACTGGTACATGTGCAATGCAAAACATACAAATTGGGCTCAAAATCCAAAACATGGAGAAGTTCCTATAGACTAAAAAACTACGAAGGGCCCCATCAAGCACTTGGGACATCGTGGCAGCTATTTGGCAGCTGCTATTAGGAGGGAAACGGCCGAATAGTTCTCAGACTCCAACTTTGTCTGCATTAGGGATTTTCAAGAGCATGAAAACGGTCGATTGGTCATAGTAAGCTTTACAAACAGATGGGAATGGTTCATCACAGCAAAACAATTTTACACGAGTAGATTTAGGGCAGAAGTCACATATACCCAGTTTTAGGAAAAAGCAAGCTCATCTATCCATCATCGAGTAGGATATATCCTACCTATCCATTGATCGTTGTAACTGGTACGCTGGTAACAAGGGAAGGAAACAGGGGCATTCTAAGGCTGCATGCCATTCAGCTGATGCATGACATGTAGAGTACTCCACATATGTCGCAAATCCATGCATTAAGGAATTTGTATACATTTCAGGGGGATTTTGAGACTCCCCATGTGTTTGAAGGGAACCCTGTTGCATGGGATCCTGCTTAGCCCTGCTGCCATGTGGCCCTGTAAAAGCCCACACAACATTAGATTTTAAATGCATTGAATGTAGTTTTTGGGGTTGTACATCAAACAAGGGATTTTCATGTTCTAACCAAAGAAAATGAATGAAGGGCGTTTTGCTCCATCACGAGGGAGGGATTATCCCTCTTTTTTTCTCAACACATAAACTCTGTAGTACAATGTAGGGTTCTGAGTTTTACTTGGGCTCCACTTATGCCAAACATGGAAATCCTACACTAGACTAGGGGGTTGCGTGTCGAAAAGGGAGGCATCATCGCTCCCTTGCAATTCGCGCCTTTTAGCGATATCCCCATGTGCTTTTTCTTGCTCGTCTGGTGATGCATGCTCCAAGAGAGCCTGACTTTTGGTTAGGCTTATAAGCTCTTCTTTTGTCCGTGTTGGATGGATGAGAGTGGCATTTTGCATTCCATGGGTATCTGAGCTATTCTTCGCATAGGTTTAACCATTACTAAGCTAATCAAGCTATGTTTCATTACCCCTTCGAGGGAACAAAGTATTGCATGGTTTTGAATTTTCCCATTTGTGCTCAACCTAGATGAAATGATGCCAAAAAGGTTATGTGTCAATGTATGGGGAGCGTAAGATACCATATTGCTTTCAATTTCATGATTTAGGGAGCGTTTACTTTGAGAAGAACTTATTGTACTGGTAATGTACAGCACAAATGTTCATTGATAGAATTTGATGAATGTACCATGAACAAAATTCATCAATGCATCTAGGCTGAAGAAAATCATGTATGAGGAAAAAAACACGTGTTTCAAACTAACTCATATTTGTGGACTATATAGTATCAATGGGTGAAGGAATGAGTTTTAGGTGAAGGATGAAAGTGTTCTTTCCAAGACGTACACGACTCTCGAAACCCCACTATTGCGAATTTCTGTCCTTACATTAATGGTCCACCGTGCGTTGGCAGGAGTTTTAGGCTGTTGGTCCGAGGGCATTATGGCCACCTGGCCCAACTTCCCATGTTTCACTTCCGAATGTTCTGACACATTCGACCACCTTCCAAAAGGGCCAACAGTACTGTTGCGAACCACATTGATGTTCCGAAAATATTTGGATGAATTCTCAACAGCGCTAGACTTTAATAAAATTGTGCCTTGATATTCTTGAAATCCCCCCACTTCTTGATGGAGTTTCTCAGATTGACCACTCACGACACGATGTCACATGCGTTACTCGTCTTGAGCGTCAAAGACGTAACAAATGCCTGCTTTTTCTTCTCACCATTGCATAGATCTGCTCAACTAGTTCAACGTTTGTCATTAGTTTACACTTACTAGTAAATACATATCAACTAATTCTCCATGTTCCTTGATTTGTCTTCTGCTTTGCATCTCATTCTTGTGAACCATCCACATTGAGCTCGTTGTAATACTTGTTATTAGAGCACAACAGCGTTGGAGGGGCAGCTACAGCATTAACTACAAGGGGAAGTTTTTGCACAAGTCTTCAATGCATCTCCACCATTTAGAAGGCCAGAGACCCTGCGACAAGAACGATGAACAATGTGGGCACACCAGGTGATAAGAAGCATTCATCAAAAAAGACTACGGTTATGGATGATCAGCGATGTGCAATCAATAATGCTCTCCATGCAAATCAAGCAGCAACATCAACTTTTGTGACATCTCTAACAACCCTGTCGGCCAACCCTGTGACGGGTCCCTCGGGCTCCGTGAACATTTCCTCCCGTCGTTGCCCCCTAGGACGACACCTAGCAAGAAGGATGACACAGACCGACTGGCTAGTAAAAAGAAATGACATGTACCATAGGCTGCTAGAACTTAAGATCCTCAACATCCATCTACTGCAACAACTCAGTGTGGCAATGGAGGAGATTCAAAAAACACACACACGAATAGCAATACACATGGAAAGAAACCTTGAATGAACAAACAAGCCTAAATTCTAACCACCATTCCCTGATTTGTTTCATACTATGTACTCCAAAGGACCACAATGTGGCTGACGAGTTTGGAGTTGTACTTCATTTCTGCTAGGGTTAACAACATCACAAATGAATTTGAACTTATGGCCTCTATTTTGTGTGGCACATCTTAAAGCTGGTGATCTAAGCTAAAGACCATCCAACTACAGCAAGAGATTGACGCAGCAAGATCAACGGTTCACACGATTGCTCATACATCATTGACCATAGGAGTTCTACCTCTCAAAGAGGTCAATCCAACGTGGCACGACTCTCTCAACCCATCAGATAACTGGATGGACTTTACGCGTGCCATACACTTCCGCTCAAGGAAAATGAATGATAAGTCCCACAAACATGGCAAGATTTACTGCCTATGTTAGCAGTCTAGAGTGACAAAATACAGATAGTGATTCTGTGAAATCATTATTAGTTTTGGCCTCACCCCCAATGAACTATGTTTTTACTTAAGAACGGTCTTAAACACAACATTGGACAAGCAGTCACCAATATGACCTTTTGCAAATAATCACAGCATCTGGTTCAATGACAACACCGACTACAATGCTTGAATGCAGCATTTGAATGGTTGGCAACCCTAAGGCCACAATCCATATCGTGGTAGAGGAAACTTGCAGTTAACGTAAACATCACCTCTGATGGAAATGGACACCGTCGGTCAACGTGATTAGTGGCTGTGCTGTACTTGCAAGAAGCTTGGATATATCCCGCACAATTGTTGGAAACGACAAACAAAACACAAAACAAGGGAAATTTACAATGAAACATTAAGGAGTTGTGAAAGTATAAAGGGCAAGGGTAAATGACGGAACTCATGTCCAATAAAATAATCCTGCATCAACCAATTGTCCATGTGAGTGGCTCACATTGTTGTAGACAAGAGGTCCTGAGATTACGATGGTTGACGATCTGTATGAGGACAACCAACTGGCAATATTGCTACTTGCACAACTAAGGGGTTGTAAAATCTGCAAAATGGTACTGGCACTAATAAATGAAGGAGATTCTTTGGGTTTTTAAGCAACGACATGGTTTAGAAGATGGATTTACAAGCCAAACTGGGGGTGTTTGAACAAAAATTTGTAACAGCTGACTATAGATCTATTGACTTTTTAAATCTCTTCGATTGTGAATTAGAGACATGTACGACATGGCTGTGTAGAGAATCTACCCTATGAAACCATCCTTGGATAAGATGTACTGTACCGATACAATCCGTAGGTAGCCCTATGGAACCAAAGAGTTTAATCATGTAAGAAATGCCATCACCTCCGCTCCAACCCTACGATTGGCGGATCCGATGGTGAAGTATGCCATGGCACCGACGTGTCCAATTGAGCAATCAGAGCTCTTATCCTCCAAAAAAATAGCAGAGGAAAACAACCTACCGTGCATACATCACAAAATCACAAAATCATGCGGGCCAAAACTCATCTACATGGTGCACGGAAAACGAAATGCTTACTCTTGTACATGAGTTCAAGATGTGGACTTGGAATGCCGATGATGCATTTTTTACACCGACCACAATGCACTCAAATATCTCAAGACTCAAACCAATCTGAGCCGTCGACAAACTTGGTGGATGTAGTTTCTTGAGATCAAGCCTGACTTCAATATGAAACATGGACCTAGAAGAACAAATCTAGCGGGTGCTTTGAGCCAGGGACTGGACTTGATGGCTGACAGTAACAAGTTACACGTTTAACGAGACTCGTACATTGCGAGGTTGATCGCTAAGGGTTACGAGGAGTTGAAGAGGCACAACAAGACCAAGTTTTGCTTCAACAATATGTGCAAGCGATGACGATGCACTCGCGAGTCCATCATATCACCAACATGGAGCTGGGACGGATGCTGTCGGAGGAATGCCACGACACACGTCCAGCTTAACACCTTAGGAAGGACAGGAAGCCGAAGAAGCTGATGAATTATTACTGGTGGGACCAGATGCATACTGAAGTGTCAACCTTTTCCAAACCGCGCAACACCTACCAGGGGTAAAAATCTCTTTGCATGAGACTTCAAACAATCCCTGTTCCCTCAAAGCCATGGGTCGACATCAGCATGGACTTGGCGACGGGGTTGCACGTCAATTCGGAGGGCTATGACACCACGAAAGGCGTCACTGGCCTACACGAGCGAACACGTCGGGACATTGCGGCTCAAAGAGGGAGTGGTGTTTCGTCCCAGCTGTAGACGATTCCCTAAACTCCTTGGGTGGGCATTTATTTCCATGCTTTCATGGCCCACCACGTGTCGACCTCAGGATGTTTCAGTCATTTGGCTAAGTGAATTTTTGCCACTTGCCCTGATCCCCGATGTTTCGCTTCCGAAGGTTCAGACACATTTGACTACTTTCACCAAGGGCCAAAAAACCATCGACAAACGTATGGACGTTTGGGTAATTTTAGGATGAATTTTCGACGTCAAGGAAAGCGAGCCTTGATATTCTTGAAACCCACTGACTGCTCTACTGAGTTTCTCAAAGCGACCTCTCATGACACGACGTCACACAAAACTTTTGAATCGAGCCTCCAGAACCCAAAATATGCCTTTTTTTTTGCTATTGTATATATGCACATTACTTGTTCGACACTTGTCATCACAGTAGACTTATTGCAAATACAATTGATCCAATTTCCCCACCTATTCTAGTTGTATTCTGCTCCATAAATCATCCCTGTGAACCATCCACATTCAGAATGATGTAAAATAGAGAATGTTAATAAATTGTGTAACATTGTGTTGAAGTTGGGTAGGGAATAGAGATCTGTATTCTGATTCTGAAATGCGCAGAGCAAGTTGGAAGTCTCCCCCCACGTGGTTCCAATGGTTTTTGTCCGCTTTCTCCAGGGTCAGCTCCTTGGCTGATCACAGCCAGCTCCGCCTCGATCTTTTCGTTGCCCAGCCGCGCGATGTTTTCGGTCCAGGACGCGTGGAGAGGAGGTAGTCGCGAGTGCTGTCCTAGTGGATCCGAGAGCTTCGACCTACTGCATTTCTAACGCCGAAGCCGTCTGCATCTCCACCGTTGGTCCATTGAACGCATTGAGCTGCGAGTCCCGGTGCCCCCCTACAGGCCTGCGTCGGTGTTGCTTACGGTCGCAAGATGAACGTTGACGAAGAGATTGAGAGACTGAAGGAAGAGGTCACCCGTTTGGGTGAAAAGCAGCCAGATGGCTCTTTTAAGGTGAGCAACAAGTGCGACTGCAGTTCCAGCCAGCAAGAAGTTCGGTTTTTTTTCTCAAACGAGTTTTGACCTGGATGTCCGAGGACAGGGCACTTCCTCTGCTTTGGGCTCCCAGCGTCGGACGTCCCGCTATGGTTTACACTTTCCCACGTGCCTGCACTGCCCTTCTCACCATCTTTCTTGTATGGCCGCGTCTTTGGCACAGGTGAAGTTCAAAAAGTTGTTNTCTCCACCGTTGGTCCATTGAACGCATTGAGCTGCGAGTCCCGGTGCCCCCCTACAGGCCTGCGTCGGTGTTGCTTACGGTCGCAAGATGAACGTTGACGAAGAGATTGAGAGACTGAAGGAAGAGGTCACCCGTTTGGGTGAAAAGCAGCCAGATGGCTCTTTTAAGGTGAGCAACAAGTGCGACTGCAGTTCCAGCCAGCAAGAAGTTCGGTTTTTTTTCTCAAACGAGTTTTGACCTGGATGTCCGAGGACAGGGCACTTCCTCTGCTTTGGGCTCCCAGCGTCGGACGTCCCGCTATGGTTTACACTTTCCCACGTGCCTGCACTGCCCTTCTCACCATCTTTCTTGTATGGCCGCGTCTTTGGCACAGGTGAAGTTCAAAAAGTTGTTTGACGAGACTGGCGACATTTTTGAAGCTCTGGGGGGAACCTTGCGTGCGGCCAAAAAACGGAAAATAATCACCTTCGCGGCAGAAATGCTCTTGCAAGGTCGTGACGACAATGTGGACATAGTACTTCTTCCACCAACTTCCTAGAGCATTGTTGAACCTAATTTTGGAGCAGTTACCCTTTTCACAGTTGTAGACTTCCTCTCATGTCCCATCTTTCTGTTACCATCTTGCAACTCCATCATTCCTATGTACAGACTTGCCATTGGTTACTATTTTGACCATGCTAGACCTACTTCTGATATCACAACTGACCCTTCTCCAGAATTTATCTAGTTGCAGAGGACAGACAATTCTGCAGGAGGGCAGCTGGCAGTTCATTTTTGTGTTGGGTGGAGTGTTTGCTGGCGCAGTGGTTATCATTGATGGTACTCGGGATATGCTGCTTTGCATCAGTGTGGGAACCTTACTGGAAGTCGGTCTGGCTATTCCCCGGTGGTGGGAGGATTCTTGTAGCACCTTGAGACATCATGAAGGACAATCAGTGGGAAAGCCGTCCACCTAACTAGAACAGACAGAAGCAAGTCTACAACATAGTCCACAAGATTGATTTACAATCAAGCTAGGGGGGTTGATTATGTCTGGCGTGCATGGAGGATGTAGCTAGTAGATCCGTTGATGAAAGGATGAGCATAGACAACAGCATTACCTAAAGCCAAACCCGAGGGAACCTGGGCCTTGGCAGTCTGCCCTGCTCCCTTTTAGTTGGGTTGACAAAGAGGTACAGAGAGAAGAAGCTTCCATAAGAGCCCAGCTGAGAACCCTCCATGCTTGTCATGTATGTTCTGCAACGAGTGCTCAATGTTGACTACATGGCCATCTGCCCTAGTGGATAGCAGTCGCCACTTTCATCATCTTACATAGGTCTATCCAACTCGGTGCAGCAGCAACTACTGATCACTTCCAAGACTGGCAGGGGATGAAACAAGTTGGCAAGCCTTCAAAATTAGTATCATGGAGGTCTTCATCATGAAACTGCTGCAGAGCCGTAATTGTACCATTCTAGCAGCCTACTGCTGCTACCCGTGTGGAAGTGTTCGCCTTCCCAGCTGGCAGTGCTACCTTACTGGCATTTGCTCAACATTTGTGAGGTCTCCTCATTTTCAAGAAAAAGGCTTGAACCAAGTGACCCATGAGAACAAAATCGCCAATTACAGAATGGATCACTGGATTGGACTGGTGTACAAGCTTTGCCCAAGTGCAAAACCAGGCTCTTTAGGCTGCACCATCTACAGTTGCAGCATCTCCTCCACTCTTGGATCCCGGTGTTCTCTTCGCTTTCTTCCTGGCAGCTGCCTCCTGTCTTCGCTCGCGTTTCAGCCCCTTCATTTTATGCAGTGCCATGGTGCCCACCTCTTGCTTGGGCACATAGATGCGACCGGTCTTGCCGCCAACATCCGAAGACGTCACATTCTTTTTCTGCAATCAGGTGCAAGGCAAAGTAAACGTTTAGAGCCAGCAAGTTCGTCAGCAAGTACACAAACATCAGGGTGTCGTCGTAGTGGTCAACGTCTTGCCACAAGCAGACTCCTTTGACATAGGAGATGTCTAATAGCCTGTTTGCAGTCGGATGGCGGGAACCAACCCATGGAGAGGTCAGGAGGGGGACGGGAGGGAGTGGGAGGAGGTCGTAGAGAGAGGCGGGAGAGGTGCAGGGAAAGCATTGACGCTCAGCAGAGGACGCCATACAGACCAACCCAGCTCACCTTCTTTTCCACAACAGAAGCAGCACTCTTCATGGCCGCCTTGCGCAGCTCCTCGCCAGGCTGGTGTGACCGCCGGACAGCCAAGTCCAGCGCAGGACCAACCTCCACCAGCTCTATACGAGGCACCCGCGTGCCCGACTTGCGCATCCGGATGGCGCAATGTCGGAG
>SZWC01023156.1:7394-28064 GCA_023375785.1 Penium margaritaceum | reverse complement strand
GCTACTATTTTTCTAGCAGATTCTGACCGCACGGCTGCGTTCGCAGCGTTGGTATTATGGTATGGTCCAGTTTTCAGGCAAAACGGACGACGCCCGGGTTTTGGGCTGTCGGCTGCCTGGCAGGCCTGACCGAGAAAACCTGCCAGCCTGAACTGAGCTATTTTCTGATTGGCTGATGAACTGAGTAACAAGCTCTACAGAGCTGGGGGGGGCCTAGAACTTGGAGGGGTCTCCCATTGTTGTTTATTCTTCATTCCTAATCAGTCATTGTCAGTTTTCAGCTGTTTTCTGGCGCTAACTCTGGCGCACGCGTTTCTGAGTAACAAAACCGAGAGCTTCCAGACTTAGACTCTAGAGCAGCAGACTGAGGGGGTAGCTGACTTAAGCAATGAGCGTGGAAGCCCGCACGCTGTATCAACAACGCTGCTGCCCCAACCTGCTGCCTAGTTTTCTTTCGACGCTTGTTGCTTCAATCACCTGCCCCCTCAGTCTGCTGCTCTACAATCTAAGTCTGGAAGCTCTGGGTTTGTTACTCAAAAACGCGCGCGCATTAGTTAGCGCCAGAAAGCAGCTGAAAACTGAAAGTAACTAGTTAGGAATGAAGAATGAGCAACAATGGGAGACCCCTCCAAGTTCTAGGCCCCCCTCCACTAGCGTAAAAGTTGTTACTCAGCTAACCAGCCAATCAGAGAATAGTGCTACACCTATTTTCTGGCAAACAGGGTTTTCTCGGTGAGCCCTACCAGACGGCCGACAGCCCAAAACTCGGGCGTCGTCCATTTTGCGTCAAAACTGGACCATACCATAATACCGACACTGCAAATGCAGTCGTGCGGTCAGAAACAGCTAGAAAATAGTAGCCAGGAGTTATGGTTGCCCGAACCCTGGCAGTGCCCACGATGGTCCATGATGCCGAACAGGGCCATGCAACATGCAACAAGGACCCTAGGCAGAGCATGATGATGTAGACGCGATGGGACGCGCTGGATGCATGCAGACAGCAAGTGCGGTGATAGTGACCGTCGGCAGCACGATCGCCGAGGAGGCTTGCCGATGGAGCTGAGCACGTCACCGGAGAGAGGAGGCTCCAGCGAACTGCGAGAAGACCTCAGCGTGCGTCGGCTCCACCGGACGACATTCCATCAGCGTCGAGTCTCGCCGTGAGTCATCTGCACGCCGATGTACACAAGCCGGGAGGACACAACAGAGCACAATGAAAGATGCGCAAAAACCAACACTCCCCCAGGACTCACAGGCGTAGTGCACATAGGCAGAGACACAGTCAACATCTAGACTCCCCCAGGGCACGCAGAGATGCACGCAGAGACAAAGAGGGCAACTCACGGACGCACGCCGACTGAACTCACAGCCTTATTGAACAAGTCCCGCTTCAGTGCCTTGGTCAGGAAGTCAGCCAGCTGCCGTGCTGTCTCAACCCACACGATGTTGATGCTGCCGTCATGCAACAACAAGTGCACATAGTGATACTCAACATTGATGTGCTTTGTGCGTGTGTGATGTACACCGTGATTGTTGGTGATGGCCATGGCACTCTCATTGTCACAATGCAAGGTGATGGATGCAACAAATTGACGCAACTCGGACAACAGACGACTCAATCATACACTCTCACACGTGCCTGAGCCAAGGGCCACGTACTCAGCCTCAGCAGTGCTGCGTGCAATGCACCCCTGCTTGCCACTATGCGAGGACACAGCTGTGCCGCCGATCAGAAAGATCCAGCCGGTGTGACTCTTACCGTCTGGACTGCCGGCCCAATCACTGTTGGTGTAGCCCTCTGCGACGAGGGAGGGCTGGCGCCGGAACATGAGACCTCGCCGAGGGGTCGAGACGACATAGCGCAGCACTCGGATCGCGGCCTCGAAGTGGAGGTGACGCGGCTCCTGAGAGAACTGGGCCAGGAGGTTGATGGCGAACGCGATGTCTGGACGCGTCGTCGTCGCCAAGAATATCAGTGACCCGATGACCCGCAGATACGTGGTCACATCAACTGGCTTCTCCACAACAGCTGGGTCAGGACTCTTCAGCTTCACCTGGACATTGGGTAACATGGGTGAAGATGCGCTAGGTACGAGGGGCAGGTCCTCGGCAAAGCGAGTGGACAGGGCCTCCACATAGGCAGCCTGGTGGACGTGCAGGATGCCCTGGGAGCGATCATGCTCGAGCTCCATGTCCAGGAAGACTCGGCCAGACCCGAGATCCTTCATCTGGTAGGCGGCGTGTAGTAGGTCCTTGAAACGCTGGAAGGCGGCCGTGTCTGGCGACGCAATGAGGAGATCGTCGACGTAGACCAGAACTGCGGTGAAGGTCTGACCTCGCGGGCTGACAAATAGTGCGGGGTTAGCGGTACTACGCTGGAGGCCGCCACGGAGAAGCGCGCTGCTGATATCCTGGTTCCAGCAACGAGGCAACTGCCTCAAGCCATAGAGGGCCTTCCGCAGCCGCCAAAATCTCCTATTGCCGTCGTCGAAGCCTAGGAACTGCACCATGTAGAGCTCCTTACCCTCCAGTGAGCCATGGAGGAATGCGTTGCTCACGTCCATCTGATGCAGCTCCCACCCATGCTGGGCAACCAGGCTGAAGAGCGCCCGGCTAGTGGAGAACCGACCGACTGGGGCAAAGATCTGCTCGTAATCGATCCTAGGGACCTGAGCAAACCCCTTTGCTGTGAGGCGGGCCTTGTACTTGTCCAAGGACCCCTCAGGCTTCCACTTGCGCCGAAAGACCCACTTGGCATCAATGGCCTTCCGACCTGGAGGGAGGTTGACGAGGTCATACACGTGGTGCTGTCGGATAGCAGCGAGCTCCTCGTTGGAGGCAGCATCCCAATGTGCGGCCTCAGGAGAGGCTCGAGCCTCACGTAGGGTGGCTGGGTTCTCCGGGCGTGCTGTGGACCAGACTGAGAGGACGTGTGCATCACAAGGTCCACGTGAAATGCGGGCGAGTGCAGCCACAACAGCATGCCGATGCTCGTGATGAAGCGTGGCATAGCCCAATGCAGAGCCCGGGTGGAGGTCTGCGATGATGGCCGAAGTGGTCAGGCCAAGAGCCTTCGTGCCAGGGTCCCCACTCACGACCGTGGGAGTGGAGGAGACACGTGGAGCCATAGGGGGTTGAGGCGCCAGGGGACGCGGTGTGACGGTCTGCGCGCTCACTGTCGGCCGAGGTCGGAGGCAGCCGCCTAGGCCGCGTGTGTAGCGTTGTCGGGCAGGAGATGACACTGAGTCCGACTGGCCAACGGAGGCGGACGAGGCTACTGACTCGGGGGAGCCACCGGACGTGACTGGGGCTGCGGGCCCGGAGGGGCCAGCGGACGCGACTGGGGCAGCTGGTCCGGAGGGGCTAGCGGACGCGTCAAGAGCTGCAGGCCCAGAGGGGCCGGTGGACGCGGCTGGGACTGTTGGCCCGGAGGGGCCATCGGAGTCGACTGGGGCTGCCGGCCTGGAGGGGCCAGCAGACGCAACTGGGACAGCAGGTCTGGAGGGGCCAGCGGACGCGACAGGAGCTGTAGGCCCAGAGGGGTCGGTGGACGCGAATGGGGCAGCTGGTCCAAAGGGGCCAGCAGACACGACAGGGGCAGCTGGCTCGGAGGGGCCAGCGGACGCGACTGGGGTAGCTGGTCCGGAGGGGCCAGCGGAAACGACAAGGGCTGTTGGTCCGGGGGGGCCAGAGGACGCGATAGAGGCTGCCGGCTCAGAGGGACGGAGTGATGTGTCACTCGGAAGTGATAGGACGGAGGACGGACTCACCACTCCCCCACGCGACGGGAGGGACACGGGCGAGCCGGAGCGGATGAGGTCGCGGGGAAACAGGTCCTCGAAGAAGAGGGCATCGCGGGACTCGACGATGTAGTGTCGAGATGGGTCCCAGAAGCGCCAGGCTTTGGACTGACGAGACACACCGAGGAAGGTGCAGGGGCGTCCGCGGGGGGCGAGCTTGCCGCCCCGCTGTGGGGCAGGCAGCCACACAACGGCCACACAGCCCTTGACACGAGCCGGGCGGAGGTCAGCGCGCCGACCGCACCAGTGCTGGTATGGCGTGGACTGGCGGGGAAGGGGACCGTGGGGAATCCGGTTCCAGACCCAGGTCATGTAGGTCATGGCTTCAAAATAGAATCCATCGAAGAGACCGGATTCGACCCGCATGATGCGGATGGCGTCGGCCATGGTACTGTTCCACCGTTTGGAGACGCCGTTCTGGGCGGGTGTGTAGGGCGCAGACGTCTCATGGTGGATCCCGCGGGATTTGAGAAAGGTCGTGGCCTCACCCATGTACTCTCCACCGCGATCGGAGCAAAAGCGGCGAAGAGAGCGGCCACACTCGCGCTCCGCGAGGAAAAGCCAGTCCTGAATAACTCGGGCGACATCGCTTCTCTTCCGGAGGCAGAAGGCCCAGCGGTAGCTAGAGTAGTCGTCCGTAAGGGTGAGGACATAGCGGCCATGCTCACCGACGGACTCAGTGGGGAGAGGGCCCATGACGTATGAGTGGACAAGGTCGAGAGGGGCGGAAGCACGGGAGGAAGATAAGGGGTACGTGGACCGGTGCATCTTCCCCTGAGCGTAGTCAATGCACTCAGTGGGGCACGGGAGAGGGAAAGTCTCCGGGTCAAGGCCCTTGGTCGGCGGGGTGCGGAGCATGCTTTCAATGGCGGTAGAGTGGACGTGGCAAAGGCGGCGGTGCAGGAGGCGGGTGTGCTGAGGAGAAAGCGTACTGGTGACAAACACATGGCCTGTGGCGGCCGACGGGGAGGAGAGGGGAGGAGAAGAGGAGAGGAGAGGAACATGCCACAGGTTGCCACGGGCGGTGGCGTGCAGTACGACAAGACCAGACGGACGCAACGACACAGTGCCGACACCACGCGAGTGTGCAACGTCCATGCTCATGCGATCAAGGACAGTCACGGGCCGGAGGCTGAGCTCGAGACCAGGGACGAAGAGGACATCGGTCAGAAAGACGTCACCGGCAGGACCACAGAAACGAACGACGCCGACACCACGGACAGGCAACACCTTTCCGGAACCTATGCGGACACTGGAGACATTGCCTACAGGACCGAGCATACTGAAGGTTTCACGAGAGGCCGTCATGTGATGCGTGGCCCCGAATACGAAGATCCAGGTGTCAGCAGGGTCCTAGACAGGGGTTGCCAGATCGCTAACGGTCACATGGCAGCAAGCAAGGGACGCGGACGCGGTGGAAGGAGGCGCAAAACAAGACTGCCAATCGTCAAGACACGCAATGTCGTCAAGGAGGGGGGTGGAGCAGACCACGGAAGACGACGAGACGAACAAATAAATGGGACACGACCGCAGCTCAGTCTCAGTCATGCAGGGCTGGGTAGGAGGGCAGGAGGTGACGCAACTCGCACTTCCTTGGGGAGGAGGGCGAGGCAGGCCAAGCTGGAGTGTGATGAACTGCTCCAGCTGACGCTCACGGGAGGACGGCGCGGGAGTGTAGATGGAGTGCAGAGTGATGGCGTCAGAGCCCGGGTAGTAGGAGGACCGAGCCGGCGAAGGAAGTGGAGGCGCCGACGGCTATGGGAAGTACTGCTACGGGTAGTACTGTTGCGGCGCGGGTGTCTGCGGGACAAGCAAAGCTGTCGGAGTGGTAGAGCGAGATAGGCGTGTCAGGGCCAGCAGCAGCGACGGCGTCAGAGGCAAGACCGCGCTCCCGATGGCGACGCATGGTGGCGATGATGCGCGCCTTGTTTGTCGGGAGAGGGCACGTGTACCACCCGTGCCCGGGCTTGCCATAGTTGTGGCAGACCAAGCCACCACTGCTGGACCCGGTCAACGACTACTGCCGCTGTTGTTGTGGTGGACCCTTGCCTTTCTTGTTCTGGCTTTTCCTCTTCTTCCCCGAAGGCGATGAGGTAGCTGCGGTGGGGGAGGCGACGACCACGGAGTCAACGGCAGGGGAGGCGATGGCTGGTGATGCAAGAGCCTCTGTGCGATGGAGCTCGGACTCCTGGCAAGCTTCCTCAATGCGAAGGAAGAGCTCGTATGCCCAGGGCATAAGTGTGCCCTGGGCCGCCATGGTGGAGAGGACGTCCTGGGGGTAGTGCACGAAGATGTCTGCGTACGCGCTGGTGGCACCGTGCTTGATGGTAAGGAGCGTGAACAGAGGAGGTGGAGCAGATCTGCCGAGACGACGAAGGATGTCCTCCGCCTGCTGCTTGTAGGCAATGACTGTCTCGGTCTCCCCCATGTGCAGGGAGTTTAACTCCCGGAGCAGACGGCTGATCTCAGCGTCGCTGGACAAGCGGTGGGGCCTGGTGAGGACGTGCCATGCGACTGTAGGGTCTGGGATGTCGCCAGAGGTGAAGTCGCCGAGGAAAGGCTCTAGGGCCAGGCGGGAAGCTGGAGGGGCGATTAGGACGAGGGCACGAACGGCGCGACCAGCGTCATACAGCTGGTTGGCCTAGGTGGAGTCGTAAGGGAGGGTGTAGTATGCCCACAGGCCCTTACCTTGCGCCCAGATCCGGAAGCTCAGCTTCCAGCTCCAGAACTGCTCGCCAGCCAGAAGCGGCGGCGGCGGTGTCTCAAAGTCCTTCTGCCTACGGCCGGCGCCCAGAGTGGGGCCAAGGACGGAGGACAGTTTACACCACTGGCGCTGAGTCTGTTGCTGTGCCAGGTAGTATGAGGCAGCAGACACAGCTGGGCTGGCGTGCCCTGGAGGGACAAATGGCGGCGGCGCACTGGTGGCAGTCTGGGAGGCTACTGGCTACAACGCTGCCAGCTGCTGCGTCAAGATGGCGAGCTGTTGCTGAAGAGCGACGAGGGGATTAGGGTTGCCGCCAACGACACCAGTGGGCTGGTGCTACTACTGTTGCTGTTGCTACTGCTACAGCTGCTGCTGCTGCTGCTGCTGTAGTTGTTGCTGCTACTGCTACTGCTGCTGCTGCTGCGACA
Source organism: Penium margaritaceum (assembly GCA_023375785.1). Taxonomy (NCBI): domain Eukaryota; kingdom Viridiplantae; phylum Streptophyta; class Zygnematophyceae; order Desmidiales; family Peniaceae; genus Penium; species Penium margaritaceum. The sequence continues at coordinate 21,132 of SZWC01023156.1, read as the reverse complement.
GCGGTGGCGGCGGCTGCTGTTGCTGTTGTTGCTGCTGCTGCTGCTACGACGGTGGCGGCGGCGGCTGCTGCTGTTGCTGCTGCAGTCATTGCAGAAAAAGGGGGGTAGAGGTCCCCCCAACAGAGGAGGACCCCTCCTCGCCTGGGCTACCAGCGATGGTTTGATGTCCCTTGTGTTTCTCTTTCTTTTTTTTGTCTTTGTGTTGTTGATGTCAGTACTGGCTTGGGTCGGTGGGGACCCTACCCACCCCTTTGGTCTTCCCCATTTCCTTTCTTCCCCCCTTTTTTTGTTGATGACATCAGTAGTGATGTAAGCAGAGGGGTGCTGACGTCAGCAGTAGCGGTTGTTGGGACCGCCGCAGCTGCTTCTGCTACTAATGTTGCTGCAGCCGCCGCTGCTGCTGCTGTTGTTTCTGCTGCTGCTGCTACTATTTGCTCGTGCTGCTGCTGCTGCTGCTACTACTGTTGCAGCAGCTACTGCTACTGCTGTTGCTGCTGCAGTTGTAGCTATAGCTGCTGTTGTTGCGAGCTGCGGCTGCTGTGGCTACTACAGCTCACTGTTGCTGCTGCGTGCTACTGTAGTTGTTGCGTGCTGTAGCTGTTGCTCGCTGCTATTGTGGGCTGCTGCAGCGAGCTGCGGGGGTGGGGGATTTTTTTCTGTTTCTTTTATTGTTTTTTTTTTTCCGTCACAACGGGAAGGAACCCGCTGTCTACTGCGAGCAGTGGGCTGCTGCTCGCTTGGCAGCAACGAGCTACTGCTTGCTTGTAGCAGCGGGCTGCTGCTCGCTGCTCGCTCGTTGCGAGCAGCGAGCAGCAACAGCCGCGGGTAGCAGCTGCCGGTCGCTGCTCACTGCTGCTGCTGTTGCAGCTGGCTGCTATTGTAGCTCGCTGCAACAGTTGCTGCAGCTCGCTAGTGCTGCTGCACGCTGCTGCAGCTACTGCGTGCTGCGGCTGCTGCTTGCTGCCACTGCGGGCTGTTGCTGCGGGCTGCTGCTGCGAGCTGCTGCTGCTGTAGGCTATTGCGAGCTGCTGCTTCTGCCTACTGCTGCTGCTGCACGCAGCTGTTGCTGGCTGCTGTTGCAGCTGCTCGCTGCCATTGCCTGCGGCTGCCGCTGGTGCGAGTCACTGCGCCTGGGTGACGTTGCAGCTTACGTCGTCGCCTGCAGACGTCAGACGCTGCCTGCCGCTCACCTCCTCGCGTCACGAGTGGGGGTCAGTGCTGCCGAAAAACTTCGGCAGCATTTCCCCTGGCCCAGTGGCTGTGGGAAGAAATCTGATGCTGCCACCAGGTGGGTCAATGCTGCCGGAAAAAAATCCGGCAGCATTTCCCTTGCCCTGGTGTGTATGGGGGTCCGCCGGCGTTGTCTGGCACCTGTTCGCCAGTCTTCTGCTGCTGTTGCTACGCTCTGGCTCTGATACCAGCAAGTGCGGTGACAGTGACCGCTGGCAGCACGATCGCCAAGGAGGCTTGCTGATGGAGCTGAGCACGTCGCCGGAGAGAGGAGGCTCCAACGAACTGCGAGAAGACCTGAGCGTGCATCGGCTCCACCGGACGACACTCCATCAGCGTCGAGTCTCGGCGTCAGTCATCTGCACGCCGATGTACACAAGCCGGGAGGATACAACAGAGCACAATGAAATATGCGCAAAAACCAACAGAGCACAGCCCAGTGGTTTGAGGAAACTGTACAGGTCGACAGCAACGTCACAAATCACAACACTCCCCTATGACCGGATGGTACGTATGTCCACTCACGTGCAGCACTGAGACAAGTGCAACAACGAGTGCAACGTCAGATGTGACACGGATACAGACACACCCCACACTCGAGCACTCTTAGGTAAGGGGCGAAGTCCAACAGAACGAATGGTCACCAGGAACTTTCCGTGTGCTAGTGCTTTTGTAAAGAAGTCAACACGCTGCATGTCAATGCCAATCCAAATGACAAACATCACGTGTCGTTCCATGAAATCACGCACAAAGTGATGCTCAACCGCAATGTGCTTGGTGCGAGCATGAAAGACTCCTGTGCAATGGTAAGAGCAATTTGGTTGTCGCAACGAAGCATAATGGCGGGTACTGACTGACCCAGCTCAAGGAACAGGCGCTGCAGTCATTCCGCCTCAGTAGCCCTTTGCACCCACAGCAACATACTCTGCCTCTGATGAGCGACGTGAAATGCAGCCTTGCTTCCCGCTGCGCCTGGACACAGCGGTACCACCAAGCAAGAACACGTCACCGGTGCGACTGCGTCCATCTGGGCTCCAGGCCCAGTCGCTGTCAGTGTAGCCGTCAAGGACCACTGAATACTGCCTGCAAAATCAGAGTCCGAGGTACGGTGTGGAGACCACATACCGTACCACTTGCAAAGCTGCGTGAAGGGCTCTAACGCGTGGAGCCTGCGAAAACTGGGCAAGGAGGTTGACGGCAAAGACGATGTCAGGATGTGTGGTAGTGGCCAGGTACATCAGGGATCCAAGGAGACGGAGGTACAAGGTCACATCCATTGTCTCCCCCAGCTGTGTGGGATCGTCCACCTTCAAGGCATCCTGCCCGTCAAGCGTGAGAGGTGTGGAAGCCGTGGGCGCTGCGCAGAGGAGGTGGCTGAAGCAATCCCCTACAACACGTGCGTATCGGGCTTGATGTAGTAATAGAGTACGACGTCTGCGGTCTTGCACGATCTCTATGCCAAGAAACATCGCTGCAAGAGCAAGGTCCTTCATCCTGTAGGCAGTCTGGAGGACAGCCTTGGCCTCCAGTGAAGGAGACGCGATCAGAAGGTCGTCGACATAGACCAGGATGGCGGTGAACCTCTCAGGCATCCGTTGGATGAAGAGAGAGGGATCTGCCTCACTCTGTACATATCCCGTGCAGCTCCCAGTCATGCTGAGTCACGACACCGAACTGAGCGCGAGCTGAGGTCATGCCATCGACAAGGGGAAAGGTGTCAATGTAATCAATGCCCTCAATCTGAGAGTACCCCTTGATAACCAAGCGGGCCTTATGGTGTTCTAGTTTGCCATCCGGCTTCACTTTCTTACGAAAGACCCACTTGACCTAAATAGCCTTCCTCCCAGGTGGAAGGTCGACTAGCTCGTAAATTACATGCTCTTGGATGGCACGAAGCTCATCCTCGCTTGCAACACGCTAAGCATCAGCATCCTGTAATGAGAGAGCTTCCCGTAGTGTGCCTGGGTCAGGCGCCATGGAGGGAGAGTTCTGCATGGCAAGAGCGCACGCCTCAGCGCTAGGTCTGATGACCACAAGATCGGCTGCTGCATCACAAGTGATATGAAACTCTTGAGTGATGAGGTCGTGCCCTACGGGACACGTTGCATGTACCTGTGTGTGCTCAGTGCGGACACTCAGGCCTAGGGCATTTGTGCCGGGATCATCACTCGTGATGCTACGAGTGGAGCGCTTGGGTGTAGGACAAGACAATCGCTGAGCTCAGGAGTCCGATGGTCGAAGACGACCGCCTGGCTCACGCGAGTAACCTGGGCTCAAGGGGCACACCTCAGGTTCAGCAACAGGCACAATCGGAGCTGGGGAGGGCTGAGGCAAGGGAGCTGAGGATGCCCTGCGAGGGGATGCATGTGTGGGAGACACGGGGCTCGGTGTGACAGTAGGAGCAAGTGAGGCAGGGCCACACACAGAGGCAGGAGTGCCTACGGATACAGGTACGGTCACAGGATTACGCATAGGTACAAGATCATGGGTACCTGTGGGGTGCGAGGGGACAGGGGTAGAAGCCGACAGTGCTGGAGAGGTCTCTGGGCCAACAACGATGATCGCTGGGTCATAAAGAGTCGGAGATCGCGAAGTGGAGGGAGCTCGAATGGACACATCAGCCTGGTGAGAGGTGCTCGCACGCACAGACTCCCCCATTCGTCAGGAAACCTCACACGTAGGAACGTGGGTGACGGACAGCGATGTCAAATCACGGTAGGTGAGGGACTGAAAGAAGAGAGCGTCGTGTGACTCAATAATGTGACGAAGAGCAGGGTCCCAAAAATGCCAGGCCTTCGACCGCGGGGAGATGCCGACGAAGGCACACAAGCGACCCCGCGGTGAGACCTTGGACCTCTGCTGGTCCTCGGTGTACCACACAGAAGCCAAGGATCCCCAGACAGGAGCGAGGCGCAGGTCAGCACGGTGGCCAAACCAGAGCTCATACGGTGTGACGTGGTCCGGAAGGGGACCGTGCGGGAGGTGGTTCCAGACCCAAGTCATGTAGGCAAAGCCTTAAAAAGTGAAGAACTTCGGGAGATCGCACTCAGTCCGCATAGCGCAAACCGCATCCTCCATGGTGTGGTTCCAGCACTCAGAAACACCGTTCTGCTGAGAAGTAGCAAGAGCGGAGACCTAGTGAAAAATCCCGTGCTCGGAGAAGAAGCTGTCCATCTCGCCAGGAAACTCGCCACCTCGATCCGAGCGAAAAGTGTGCAGCGTGTGGCGGGACTGATGCTCAGCCATCCTTGGGCACAGGAGAACCGCGAGAGTGGCGTCACTCTTCTGGCACAGGCTGTAGAACCATCGCATCAGGGTGAAGTCATCAGTCAGGGTCAGGTCGTATTGACCCCAATCGGACAGAGAATCAACAGGAAGGGGACCAAGAAGGTCCGAATGGACTAACTCGAGAGGGCGAAGTGCGCGAGAACGGGAGTCAGGGTAGGTGCAACGATGCATCTTGCCCTAAGCACAGAAGAGATAGTTGGTCTTGGATGGCTTCTCGAAAGAAGCCGCGTCAAGACCGAGGGTGGGCTGTGTCTGAATGAGCTTCAACACAGTATCAGAGCCTACATGACACACGCGGCGATGAAGCAATCGTTGGTGCTCAGGAGACAGAATACAAGTGACAAAAACACCAGCGAAAGGGGAGGGTGAGCAAGGAGTAGAAGTCGAAGAGACATGATACAGGTCATCCACAACAGAGGCACGAAGAACAACGCTACGAGTGTCAACAGTAGTCACAGTCACCGACTCTGCAGTGTGCTCCACAGAGAGCCCCATCAGTGTGCAAGCACGTACGGAAAGCAAACTGAGCTCAAGGTTGGGCACAAACAGCACCTTGAAAAGATAGAGGGGGCCAGACGGCCCATCGAAACATACGACCCCAACACCCTTGACTGGCAAGGACGGACCAGAGCATGTGTGGAGGGAACGAACAGACGCAACAGGGCCGAGAACAACGAAATCACTACAACGACAGGTCATGTGATGAGTGGCGCCGGAATCGATGATCCAAGTGCCACTGGAATCACGACTAGAGGACGTCACTGTACAACGGGCGATGGAACACTCGGCCTTAGATGAACGTTGGGCAGCAGGTGGGGCGGAAAAAAAAAGGGCACAAAGGTGAGACTCATGAATCCAATCTGTACAGTCAGGCCCATCGTCATCATATGCCGACTGTGCCCCCCCACACGAGTCATCCCAAGCCACAAGAACATACAAACGGACAGTTCGTGAACCACCCGGCTGTGACAACACACTCGCACCTCCGTCAAAACGAAGCACCAAAAGGTATCGGAGCTTGGCGATGGTGCGGTCACGTGGGTTTGGGTCGCCTCTGGTCGCCGATGGTGATGCAAGAACTATTGCGGTCATTGTTGCCGCACGCAAGGAGGATGTGCTGCCCGACGTAGACCATAGTGCATGCATGGAGTGGAGCCCGTGAGTAATCCCCGCCTAGTCGAGCGGCTGCTGGCACTCAGTGTAGCGATGGGTACCTCCACAGTTGTAGTAGTGAACGGAGCCTCCACTACTACCGCCCGATGATGGCTGCTGCTGTGACTGCTGCTGGCCCAAGCCGCGCCTCCGTCGTCCCTTCTTCTCTTGTGCTGCTACCGCGACACCCTGTGGCTGAGTCGGTATAATCGGGGTGGAAGGGGAGGAGGAAGATGTGACATAGGATGGAGGAGTTTGCAGGAGAGGCGTCGGTGGTGATGCAACGACTGTTGCAGCAATGGAGGTCTCCTGATGAGCCACAACTGCCTCACGGGCGGAAGTCACCTGGATGAAGAGCTGGTGCACCTAGGGAAGAAGCTGCAGTGAGGCTGAAAAGGCTCAAGCATAGTGTCGCTGTACCTCGTGAAGATGTCTGTGTGCACAAAGTGAACTCTGAGCATGATCGTGCGGAGCGCCCACAGTTGTGTACCTCCTGAGGTCCCAAGGCACGTGTAGATGCGCATGGCACGTCGCCAGTAGTCCACTGCAGGCTCAGCGGGCCCCTGACGAAGGGAGTGAAAGGCACAAATGTGCGCGGTGCTAGTGGCATGCATCTCTGTAGCAAGCAGTGATAATGTAAGGTCCTAGCCCTTGCGTGGATCAGCACCGGTGCCTGTGCCCGCCTCGTCAAGGAACGAGCGGAAGTCAACGTTGGTCTCGCACGACATTGTGTAGAGAAGTCTGTGCATCGCCGTAGCACCTGTGCTCAGTTCGTAGTCTAATGCGGACTGTGGTAGTAGGGCCACATGCCATCTGGAGTGGCCCAAACCCACAAGAGGATCTCCTAGCAGTCAAACCCATCCTCGTTGACATATCGTGGGGGTGGTGTCTCAAAGTCCTTGGGTTGCTGCTCCGTAGGGAGAGCAACCACAGTCTAGGAAGGACGAGGGATGGGAAAGACACCGAGAAGAGGGAAGTCGCTGGGGTGGAGGTTAGGCGACGATTGAATCTCGAGAAAGCGAGATGTGTGTGGGGGCCGAGAGCTCGTCTGAGGCTAGCGGAGATGCTCCTGAAGCACATGAATGTCACGCTCGGGGGAGTCGCCCTCCATGCCTGGCATATCTGGATCCTCGTCCCAAGGATCAAGAAGTGGCGGGTTGGCTCCAGCTCCTGTCTTCCGTGCTAGAGTTGACCGCTATGTAGAGAGTGCCATCCCGGCCGCTCCCTCAGAGGTCTATCATGGGGTCGTGGAATGACCCGGAAGAAGCTCGGTGAGTGTGCGGATGGCGTCAGTCCGATCTCGCTACACGCAACGCACCTTGTCCTGCTGGCTCCGCAGGTCCTCAATAGCCTGCAAACGTGGGCTCATGACCCCTGAGGAGGAAGAAGAGGGATCTAGTACCCCTTTTCCCTTATCACCGGGCGGAGCCATGTCGTTGCTCATTATTGGCCGAGATGTCAACTTGGTCGAATTGCAGGAACGTCATTGTTTCTCGAGGAGTTGAAACGCTTGTAACTTTTGACTCCTTGATCTAAGATTTCACTAAAGAAAGTGCTGACGACAGCAGGAAGTTGCTGACGTTAGCATGACCTGATGATGTCAGCCAGGAAAAATGTTGATGTCAGCTCCCCTCCTATTTTTATTCATGCCTTGTCAACCCTTGCGGCTGCTGCGCGAGCAGGCGGCTGCTTCGCAGAATCCGCGTGGAGGTTGTGCGAAAGTTGCACAATAGCTTCCGCTCAGCTGCAGCTGCTGATGCGTCATCCGCTGCAGCAGCAGTCGTGTGGCTGCGTGCGGAGCAGCCGCCTGGTGGCTGCATGCGCTGCTGCTACTGGTATTGCACGCTACGGCTGCTGAACACTGTTGCCACCGCTGCGCATTGGTGCTGCTGGTGCATGTGCCAAGGCCGGCAGCTGCTGGTGACTGTAGTCTACTGCAGCTATCGCCTGTTGCCACTAGTGGCTGCTGCTGATGCAGTCTCACGTGGTGATGGTGAGCGACGTCGATGGCGGTCGGCTGTAAACGATAGGTCCCTGTGGATTTGCTGCAGCAGTGACTCTCACTACTGCTGCTCTAATGCATCTCTGCTGCGCAGCTTGGTGAGAACTTCCTCACTACTCTGATACCATGAGAAGATGCGTGGAAGCTTCCTGGCGACACTGCCGCCGACTAGGCGTCAGTGCCGGGTCAAACGATGACGACAGTCACAAGTCGTGCACACAACGGCAAGGGTCTANTGATGCAGTCTCACGTGGTGATGGTGAGCGACGTCGATGGCGGTCGGCTGTAAACGATAGGTCCCTGTGGATTTGCTGCAGCAGTGACTCTCACTACTGCTGCTCTAATGCATCTCTGCTGCGCAGCTTGGTGAGAACTTCCTCACTACTCTGATACCATGAGAAGATGCGTGGAAGCTTCCTGGCGACACTGCCGCCGACTAGGCGTCAGTGCCGGGTCAAACGATGACGACAGTCACAAGTCGTGCACACAACGGCAAGGGTCTAGCTAGGAGAGACGAGGCAAAGTGTCAGAATGATTCAATAGTATTTGCAGAGAGGAATGGCAAATGACAGGTCCATGGCATAAGTACCTTCCGCGGCGCACGGCGGGTGTCGCACGCGGTAGTGCAAGGTCTGTCCTAAGACCGGCCCGAAACCACTGTTTTGGCCGTAAATATGTGCAGACATGTTAGAACGCTATGCCGTCTGAACCTAAACGTGCAAGATCACAAGCTGGACGCTACGAATGGTCAAATGCATGCATCCAGCGTCAAACGGTGGACACACAATGCAAAAACATGCCAATTGGGCCCACGGCTAGTCCACCGATAAACTCCTGCGTGCTGCAGAGAAACTACAGGAGGTCCCGGGTAGCGTCCAGAGCTTTGGAACGGTCGTCGGTTAGCTCCAAGCTGGTAGTTTGCCACCAGATGATGCACCGGTACCACCAGGGTCCGCATCAGGGATCTGCACAAGCATGGACACGGCCGAGTGGTCGCAGTAAACTGTACAAGCCGACAAGAACGTCACAAATGACAACAGGTCTATGGCTGGGTTGTTCTCCCGGACAGGAACAGGTTGCATGCCTGAGGGTTTGATTCGTTGAGCAGGTCCAGGTTCGGGCTTTGGTAGGCGTGGGTTCGAGCGAGGATCTGCTCGCTCTTTGACCGCTCGTCACCCTGCTGGCTGCTCGCTACAACTGACTACTCGGTGTCATGTGACTGATTCACTTACGCGTTTTTTCCCAAAACCAAAGATTCTGTCCGTGGCATTCTTTGCCTAGCTCAGCGTGTTCCACCCTACTTCCCTCACTCTCTCTCACACTAGGTGTCTCCATCCTCTCGTATCGGAGCGTGCAGAGGGAATGCACCTTTCTTACACTCGTGCACACGATCATGGACGTTTGGTGTTTCTTCACGACCCCATCTACACTTCCGTTGTCCGTTGCCAATGCCAGCTGCGGTCTAGCAGCCAGCTCACATCCAGGACTCTCCCTGGCCTCTGCGGAGGGGACCGCAATGTTGGAGACTTCGCGGTACTCTTGGTGCACGGCGACCCTGTCCCAATTCCGCGTTTTTGCGGAAATGTTGGCTTGGAGCCACCTACTCCCGCCACCTTCTCCTAGCTGCTGCACACCCTCCTGATACNCGTCCCCATTGACCCTAGCACATCTTTAGCAGTCGCAGCAGCAACGACTATGGAAGCAACGGCAACAAAGGGAGTAGCAGCCAGCTTAGCAGCAATTGCCGCTGTAGGAATAGGTGCGGCATTGCGTGTCCTCACATCGTCAGCCGCAGCACCAGCAACGGTGTCGACGGCCAAAGCAGCAGTTACAGTCGCAGCCACTCCTGTAGCACCCATTGCCTCTGTTTTAGTATCGGCAGTCGCAGAAGTTGGTGCAGATACGAGAGCAGCTACTGTGCCGGCTGAAGAATCAACAGGTGCATTGCAGCCTCAACCGCAAGAGCAGACGGAGCAGAAGCTACTGCGCTAGCCATAGCTACAACGGGTGCGATCGATGCACACGTAGCAGCAACAGCATGTGCAGCAACCGCAGCAGTCAGCGTGTTGACTGCACCACTCCATGGTGCATCATTATTCATGTTGGCGCATCCTGACGTCCCAGACGTGCTTTCTCCCCGATGCGTACTACAAGGGGAGGCCGCCGCAGCGCCATGCGCGTCGTCGCAGAGGCATGAGCAGCAACCGTGCATCCCAGTCAACCGTAGCGGCGACCGCAAGAGCCTCTCATTACCGTCTGGTAAGCCCTTCACCTCCTCGTTCTCCTAGGGGGGTCTACAATCACAGGACGCTCCAGAGGTAGCTGTAGTCCAGTTGCACACAACGCTCACGCAGGACGTCGTGAGTCTTGTGAGTGCTCTCACCCGCACAACGTCCATTATCATCGACGTAACAGCAGTAGCCACAGCCACATTTTCTGTTGTCGCTAGAGCCTTGCCTGCTCCTCAATCGACCTCGACAGGGTGAGCCACTGAGGCATACACTGAGGCCGTAATTATCGCTGGTCCCATTACTACAACAGCTGTTGACATAGGCACACAAGTCTCTGTTGCAGCATCTGCCATTGCATCTGGAACAACCTCAGTTGCATTAGCTACAACAGCAGCCGCAACCTCCATATACAGCTCTACAACCACCGTCATTGTAGCAGCTTCTGCTCCATCTACCACCTCCCGCGTTGTCACGACAACCATCTCCATTGCAGCCGTCTTCACCACTCTCAGTGCCGCCTGCACCACCGGGACCTTTGCTCTAGTGGTGCCCACCGCCTCCACCATCTCTATTCTGTCTCCTGTCTCCGCTGCTGCGATTCCTCCTCTCCTTACTTTTCTATGCAATCCATCTTCTTGAATCCCTCTTCTGCATGCTGTGCCTGCTTGCATTCTTCTCTTGCTCTGTCTGTGGTGGCTTGTCCTGTCTGACTCGAGATGGGCTGTCCTACAACATGCAGACCTTTTGCTGAAGGCACACCCAATTTTCAAACGCCCACTATGGATGGGGAAATCTGCAGAAATCTGTCTGGCAGAGCCCGCACGTTGTCACCATTCCTAGTGATGATAAGTCAGTAATTGTGGCTCCCCAGCGCCAGCTGGCCGTTGCTCGCAAGGCCCAGTAGGAGGCTGAGGACTGCCTTAAGCTTGCATGGGAACATTGTCACCTTTGCTGATGAGGTCACTACTCTNGCTGTGCCTGCTTGCATTCTTCTCTTGCTCTGTCTGTGGTGGCTTGTCCTGTCTGACTCGAGATGGGCTGTCCTACAACATGCAGACCTTTTGCTGAAGGCACACCCAATTTTCAAACGCCCACTATGGATGGGGAAATCTGCAGAAATCTGTCTGGCAGAGCCCGCACGTTGTCACCATTCCTAGTGATGATAAGTCAGTAATTGTGGCTCCCCAGCGCCAGCTGGCCGTTGCTCGCAAGGCCCAGTAGGAGGCTGAGGACTGCCTTAAGCTTGCATGGGAACATTGTCACCTTTGCTGATGAGGTCACTACTCTAGTGCTGCATTGTCTCCCCGTTCCGTCTGCTGTTCCCCCTACTGGGGCCACCCCCAATCCTCATGCTTTCACTCCTTATGCCTCTAGTACTTGTGCTAATGTGCACACTGGCAACACCACTACTCCTGCCCCTCTTACTACACCGTGCCAGCATGACCTGTTTTTTCAGCCGCCTGCGCTTACCTTTGGGCTCGCCTTCTCTTCCTGGGAGGTACGCTTCAGCGCCTGGGCTCAAGGGGAGCAGTTATGGGAGTACTACTCCCACAGTGTTTCTCCTTTCACACCGCTTGCTGCTGAGTCCGTCCGTGTTATCAGCGCCCTCATCGCCACTACAATTCAGCCCCTGATTGATGATGTTGGCACCTTCAATGCTGACGCTACTGCCCAATGCCTTGCTGACTCAATTGGTGCATATGCCATACTATGCCCCTGCACCACTATCACTGGCTGCTCAGAGTGCGTATATGCTTCAATTCAACACGCTCCTCATGCGTGCTGATAAGACCGCCGATGCCTATAGGGTTAGGGGTCTCAAGCTCCTTCGTGAGCTTGGTGAGGTAGCGCCTGGCCAGCTGTCTACCGTCCTTACCATGGTCAACGACCTAATTCCGGAGCATTCTGACCTCTTTTGTGACGTCAAAGCAGATGAGCTGCAACGTCTTGCCTCGCAACCTGTTTTGCCTAAGTCTCCGCCTGGGGTTGGAGCCCTCTGGGACTTCAAATCTGAGCGCCTTGCTACTTGGTGGACCAGTCATCAGAACAAGCGTCTCCATCGCTCTGCTATCATGGGCGTTGTTGGCCTCACTACTACTGCTGTACCTTCCTCCTCCATTACTTCTTCCTCTGCCTCTACCTCTTCTTCCTCATCTTCACTTACCTCTGTTCTTAGCTCTCAGGGTCGTGGAAAAGGCAAGGAGAAGGATAAGGGCAAGAGGAAGGCACCGTCGCTTCCTCATGTGCTCCTTGCACCATCGTGTGTTCGAACCTTGGCTCTACCGAGCACTCTGCTTGTGCTTGCCCGGCTTCCCTGGATGACCTTCGCCTTCCACGGGTGATGCGTGCTCACTGGGATCGCACCTCCGGTTTCTCCTTTATACCCTTAGCTCCAGCTCTAGTGCCCCCTCGCGCTCCTCTACCCCTCTCTCGGCTCAGGCCCACGCCACCTCTGGTGTGCCTTCTCCTCCGGCGCCTGGCTCCTACCCCTGAGGCTAGCCTCCTCCTTTCGGTGCTGCTACGTATGCTAGCCCCTTATCCTCTGCCTACACCACTCCACCGTGGTTTCCTCCTCCCACTGGCGTGTCTACTCTAGCCCCGCCAACATCTGTTGATGGTGACCGTGGTGATCGGGAGCACCACCTTCTGCAGTCCCTCCTTCACCTTCCCTGTCTTTGCAATGAGGGAGGTGAGAGTGTTGCAACGCTGGCCAGAGGTCGTTCTTGTCATACTGACAATATCCTTCATGGGGATCCCCCCGGTTATGTTCTGTGTGCCCCGTGTGGATCTTTCTCGTGGATTGAGCAGTGGTAGTTCATCTTTCTTCCTCATTTCCTCTCTTTTGGTACCCCTAATGCCTTGTCTGAGTTCTCTGTTGGCATTGTCGCAACGTCTAGTGTCCTGCCCTCTGTGCGTGTCTCCAGTGGTTTTTGGGTCCTTGACTCCAGGGTGACCCACCACATGACGTCCGTCCGTTCTTCGTTTTTCTTGTTTGGCCTCGTCGGTTCTGTCCGCTTTGTTTGTACATGGTCCGAATACCTACTGCCAGTTCAGGGTGTTGGCGTTGTGTCCTTTATTGGGACCAATGGTGTCTTGTACCTGCCTGATATTCTGCACGTGCCTTTGCTGGAACTCAACCTGCTGTTTGTGCCATCTCTGGATGAGCAAGGTATGGACTTAACTGCTAGTCGAGGTGGTGGCACCGTCTATCTTTGTCCCTCTAATTGTGCTGTTTTACGTGGCATCAAGTATGGCAAACTCTATCGCGTTCCCTTGCACGCATCCTCCACCCCCTCCACAGGCATTGCTCTCCCTCACGTTGCACCCTCTCTCTCTCCCCTGACCCTTTTAGTCTCTTACATCATCGCCTTGGTCATGTCCACACCGATGCCATTCACAACATGCTTTGTCTGCAGCCTGCTGTTGGCCGCTCTCCCTCGACCTTCCCTGCCCCTTGCCCTGCTGACTGACTTGACTACATTGCTTTCCTTTTTCTCCCTCAGTCTCAATTTGCTCATTCCCTTGATTGTGTCCATGCGAATGTCATGGGACCCTTGCCTCATGACCTCCTCGGTGACATTGGTTGCTACATGTTGTGCCTTATTGACGATTTCTCTTGATTTTGCTTGGTGTTCGCTCTTTGTTAGAAGAGCAATGTTTGTTCTCTCACTCAGTCCTGGCTTGTTCAGGCGGAACGTGCCTTTCAAATATCTTTCCGTGTCTTCCAAAGCGACCGTGGAGGTGAATTCCTCGGTCCCACCGCCTGCTTCCCCGAGTCCCGTGGGTGTGTGTGGAAATGTATGCTCTAAACATACCCCAACAGAACACTTTCTCC
>SZWC01023155.1:21350-40927 GCA_023375785.1 Penium margaritaceum | reverse complement strand
GTTTTCCCTTGTGGAGATGGCAATTTGAGATTGTAATGAGAGTGTGTGGCTACTTGAAGATGTTCCTTGGAGAAGAGGTTGAACCTCCAAAACAGATTCTGGATATGAAGCGTAGAGTGTCAAAAATTACATGGCGCTTGCAATTTCTGTGACATCAGTGCATGAGTCACAGTATGTCGAACTCCAAGGTATCACATATGCATCAAAGGCTTATGAGAAGCTTGCATGTGTACACTAATCAACGGCTCTCGCAAATAGCCTCATCATGCTTCAAAAGCTGATTTTGACGAGGATGAGCCATGGAGAGTCGATTCCGGACTTCCTCTTGTAGGTTTAAGGGCGGTTGCAGCAAGTGACCTAAATGAATTGGGAAATCAACCCTAACGTGCAGGCCATGATCCTCCTCATGGCACTACCTCAAAACTAGGGTGTTCTGATCACCTTCTTTGGCAGTTGGAAGACGGTAGATTTGACGTATGAGGCAGTGTCTGAGTTCATGTGCAAGGAGGCCATGCGTTGCTTCGGGAGTGAGGCTAACATTTCAACCTATGCTACACAGTATGCTGGTCGTGCCAACAATTCCTCTTCCAGTCAGACCAGTAGTGGAAGCGGTGGCGGTGGAGGAAAAGGCAATTATGGCCGTGGAAAGTGTTCAAAGCGTCCTGGTAAGTACCATAATTGTGGCAAGCTTGGGCATTGGGCATGGGAGTGCAAGGCTCCTAAGAAGGGAGACGGAGATCATGGTGGTAGATACAACAGCAAAGGAAAGGGTAAGAAGGAGTTGACAAACATGATGGGAGAGAGCTTGCCGCCAACCAAGAGAGCAGCACTACTCAAGTGTGGAGTCTACGGGCTAAACTCTGGCATGAACAACCACTATTCAAGGGAGAAGGATGGGTTCATCTCCATTAGGGATACTGATCGTCCCTTCATGTGTGCCAATGGCAGCCTTGTCTATGTGCAAAGCGAGGGAGATAAGTTCATCAGCATCAACGTGAATGGTGCTAAAAAAGACTTGAAGCTGGAGAACATTATCTCTCAAGAGGTTTGCCATCTTTGCAGGAAACCTCTTGCCAGTGTCCAAAATCACGGACCACGACATGACGGTCGTCTTCATAGAGGAGGAAGGCGTCATTGTCAAGAACAAGGACATCAAGATCTCCCATTCCAAGGATAGTATTATCGCACAAGTCCAAAGAGTTGATGGACTCTACGTGATGGAGACCAAAACCCTTCAGGTCGGAAATGAGGGATATGCGGCAGTTGAAGAGCCCAAGTCTCCAAAGCCTGATGTTGTACCACAAGCCGTCACCATGGCAGCCAAGTCCACCGTCATAGATGTTGAGCTATGGCACAGGTGGTTTGGCCATGTGGTTAGCAGCACACTGTAAGCTATGTAGCAACACAGAGTGGTTCATGGGATGGAGGGATACAAGGCCAAGGATGAGGGAAAGTGCAAACACTTGTGTGAGCCATGCCTCCAAAACAAGGCAAAAAGAAAACCCTTTGAGCGTAATGGACAATACACGGCAGTAATCTTGGACCTGATTCAATCTGATGTGTACAAACCATTCCGCACCCCTTTGAACGGCAGTAGTAAGTATTTATAGACCTACATCGGTGACCACAATCCCAAGATGTCGATCTACTTCCTCAAGACAAAGGGAGAAGTCAAGGAGAAGCTACAAGAGCTTGTCGCGATGGTAGAGCGGCAGAAAAGCAAGAAGGTCAAACCACTACGTACAGACAACAGTGGTGAGTATGAGGCATACAAAGGTTGGTAGAGGCAACACAGCATCAACCACCAGACCACCACGCCTTAAACCCCCAGAGTAATGGCGTTGCCAAGCGGTTGAACCAGACTATCCTCGGCATGATACGAAGCATGCTCTTCAACGCAAAACTCCCATCTTGCTTCTAGGCTGAACCTGCAATAACTCCTTGCTACCTTGTGAATCTCTCTAACTGCCGCTATTGGAAGGCGTGGTAAGAAGCTTCAAGAGAAGCAGCTTAGGACGCCACAGGAGGATTTGTCAGGGAAGAAGCCAGATACCTTATACTTGAGGGTCTTTTGCTGTATTGGATGGGCAATGGTCCACGCAGGAGAAGGAAGTGGCAAGCTCAATCCACACGCTTGTAAGTGTGTAATGGTAGAATAGGACACTACACACAAGGTGTACAGGCTGTGGGACCAAGCGGCTGGAAAGCTCATCAAGAGCCCAAATGCTAAGTTTGATGAAAGGAAGCTCGGTAAGGAAGAGTCGCAAGACCCTGTCCATGCTCCCAAATCAAGAGAGAGGGTTATGTTGCTCGAGTCAGGAGATCAGGTATCAGAAAACTGGCCGATGGTGCTAGTGAAGGATGGTGTTGCATGGAGAATGGCAATGCAGGTTTACACAGCGATGGACTCTGACACTGAGTCTGAGTCGTCTGTGGCCTCTGAGTCAAACTCTGAGGCCGGTGACTCTTCCTCAAAGAACGGATCACTAGCATCGTAGGAGCAATAGAAGCAACTAAACCTTGAAGTACCACTAGTAACACTTCGGTATAGTACTCGTCAGAAGAAACCTCCACCCAAGTACGATGCTGAGAGTGCGAAATGGACCGGACTCCGTTGGTCATGCTTGGCTCATGGAGAGCCTATGACCGTAACGGAGGCTATGAACATGCCAGATGCAGCCAAGTGGAAACAGGCTCTAGATAGGGAACTCGCATCCATTGTAGAGAATGGAACATGGGTTCTGGTGGAAAGGCCCCCAAACACGCATGTGGTAGGGTCAAAGTAGGTACTCCGGAAAACGTTCAACCAGGATGTTACTCTTGACAAGAACAAGATTAGAGTTATGACAAAGGAGTTTTCTTAGCGTGCAGGCCTAGAGTATGAGGAGACCTTGCCTGTCGTCACCTTTGCCTCCATCACATCCATGTTGGGCATTGCTTCTGGAAAAGATATAGACGTCCACCGGATGGATGTCAATACTGCTTTCCTTTACGGAAACTAGACAAAGAAGTGCTCATGGAAGTGCCCGAGGGAGTGAAAGCTTCAGAGGGCAAGATTTGCAAACTAGTCAAAGTACTCTACAGGCTGAAGCGGGCCCCAAGGATGTGGTACAAGGAGATGGACAGCTTCATGGCCGAGCTCACCTTCACGTACTACCAGAATGACCCTAGTGTCTATGTGCAAGAGGATGAGGAAGGCTTGATGCAGGTTCCACTGTACGTGGATGACCTGATCATCTGCTTGTCGTCGATCTAGCCATTGAATAAGCTCAAGACAGATGTCAGCAACATGTTCAAGATGAAGGACATGAGTTTGTTCGAGTTCTACCTTGGGATAGCCGTCCAGCGCAAATGAGCAACAGGCACTCACAAGCTGAACCAGATCAAGTACTTCATGGAGGTCCTCAAGCACCACAACATAGAGGACTTCAAGCCCATCAGCATACCCATGACAAGAGACATCAAGCTCTCCTCCTCCATGAGCCCAAGCACGAAAGAACGGCATGAGATTGAGAACATTTCCTACCAGTCTGTTATTGGCAGCCTCATGTATGCCATGGGAGGAATACTATTACCTTATACTTGTCGATATCTTTATGGAGGCATGTGGACTCTGTCCACTTTCAGTGCGGCAAAGTTGGCGATTGTTAGGAAAAGAGCCATCTTTCTCTGTTTCAAGTCCACAGGAGCAAGTTCCAGGAATCTATCGGATGCTTGCTACGGTTCAAGTTTCAGGCCGATCCAACGGTCGGATTAGGTGTTTGAATTTTTTGTACTTCCCGGGTTCATCGACCGCCGAGATCTGGGTGACCATGGACGATGACTCCATGCCTTAGCCTGAGAAAAGAAAAAGGGCAAGACGTCCAGGGTCAAGACCTGATCGTAGAAATATCCAAAAAGGTCCTAGATTGTTAGGTTGCCTTGTCAGAGTGTGCCGACTAGGAAAAAGGTACCTCTACCTACTTTTTGGATGAGGTGAGATCCTTGTGTGCTAGCCATGGACACATGGCGATTCTCCATGGGATTGTGGGTTATGTGACCATTAGGAGTATGCAACAAGAGCATTTTCTAGCTCTCTAGGTCGTGTGTGAGTGGTTAGCCTGATTGCTAGGCTGATTTCCTCCCTTATGTGAGATTATGGACTCTATTGTGTGAGCCCTCTCAGAAGCCACACCACTTAGCCTCCATGGCTAAGTGGTGTGGCTTGTGAGAGGGCTGACTTGTCCAAGCTCTAGCTCTATATCTACTCAATCACTTTGAGTGATTCAATAACCATTCTACAGCACAAGTGGTGCCCTTCCAATCAGACATGTTTGCTGCTCCAAGGCTCCCTATCTCCACCAGTTCAAACACGCGACCCTCACTCTTCTACAGGTCAACGGTGGAATGTCAAAGTTCACAAGGATAGGTTTTTCCTTATGGAAATGGTAATTTGAGATTTTCATGAGGGTGCGTGGCTACTTGAAGTGTTCCTTGGAAAAGAGCTTGAATCTCCAAAAATAGATGCTGGATATGAAGCCTGAAGTATCAAAAATCACATGGCACTTGCGATTCTTGTGATATCTGTGCATGAGTCATAGCATGTTGACCTCCAAGGCATCATACATGCATCAAAGGCTTATGAGAAGCTTGCACGTGTACACCAATTAACGGCTCTCATAAATAGCCTCTTCATCATTTAAAAGCTGATTTTGATGAGGATGAGCGGGAGAGAGTCGATTCGGGATTTCTTATTGCAGTTTGAAGGACTGTTATAGCAAGTGACCCAAATGAACCGGGAGTTCGACACCAACATGCATGTCATGATCCTCCTCATGGTGCTACCTGAAAGCTCGGGTCATCTACTCACCGTCGTTTGTGGTTGGAAGGAGGAGGATTTGACGGATGAGGCAGTATCTAAGTATGTGCGTAACGACGCCATGCGTCGCAATTGTAGTGAGGCAAGCATTTTAGCCTATGCTCCATAGTACAGTGGTCATCGTAACAACTCGTTTTCTCGCTAGAGCAGTAGCGGAAGTGGTGGCGGTGGAGGAAAAGGCAATGGTGCAGGTACAAAGGGTTCAAAGCGTCCTGGGAAGTGTCCTAAATATGGCAAGCCTAAGCATTGGGTACAGGAGTGCAGGGCTCCCAACAAGGAAGACGGAGATCATGGTGGTAGAAGTGAGGGCAAAGGAAAGGGTAAGAAGGAGTTGACGAACATGATGGCTGAGAGTGTGCCGGCAACCAAGGGAGCGGCACTACTCAAGCGTGGAGCCTACAGGCTTGATTCTGGTATGAACTACCACTCTTCAAAGGACAAGAATGAGTTCATCTTCATTGCGGACGTTGCTTGAGGTGTGCCAATGGCAACGTTGTCCATGCGCAAGGTGAGATATGTTTATCGGCATCAACATGAAGGGTGCTGAAAAATACTTGAAGGTGGAGATCGTCGTCTACATGCCGTCTTTTGTGGCAAACCTCTTGTCCGTGTCCAAAATCCCGGACCATGACATGATGGTTTTCTTCACTGAAGAGGAGGCCGTGATTGTCAAGAACAAGGACATCAAGATCTCCAATTCAAAGGAGAGTCTTGTGGCATAGGTCCCAAGAGTTAATGTACTCAACATACTAGAGACCAAGCCGCTTGAGAGTACAAACGAGGGATATGCGACAATTGAAGAGTCCATGTCTCCAAAGCCTGATGTTGTACAATAGGCCGTCACTATGGCGGCCAACTCCACTAACACAGATGCTGAGTTGTGGCACAAATGGTTTGGCCATCTGGCTAACAGCTTAGTGTAAACTATGGAGCAGCACGAAGTGGTTCATGGAATGGAGGGATGCAAGGCCAAGGATGAGGGGAAGTGCAACTAGTTGTGTGAGCCATGCCTCTAAGGCAAGGCAAAGAGAAAAACCTTTGAGCGTAATGGACAACATGGGGCAACAGTCTTGGACCTGATTCACTCTGATGTATGCGGACCATTTTGCACTCCCTCAAACGGTAACTGGTGCGATCACAGTCGCAAGATGTGGATCTGCTTCCTCAAGACGAAAAGAGAGGTCAAGGAGAACTTGCGAGAGTTTGTCGCCATGGTAGAGCTGCAGACAAGCCAGGTCAAGGTACTCCGCACGGTTGTGAGAACAAAGGGTGGAAACGCTAGTTGAGCTAACAATGCATCAACTACTAGACTACTACGCCTTACACTCCCAAACGTAATGGCGTTGATAAGCGGATGAATCAGACTATCCACGACATGACACAAAGTATGCTCTTCAACACCAAAATCCCACCTTGCTTCTAGGATGATGCTCCAAGAACTGCTTGCTACTTTGTGAATCTCACTCTGGCAGCCGCGCATGTAAGGCGTGGGAAGAAGCACCAAGAGAAGTAACTGAGGACGCCATTAGAGGCTTGGTGAGAGAAGAAGGTCGATGGCTTACACCTGAGGATCTTTGGCTGTAGTGCCTGGAAAAAGGTCCAGGTACAAGAAGAAAGTGGCAAGCTGGATGTACGCGCTTGCAAGTATGTAATGGTTGGATACGACATTGTACAAAAGGCATACTAGTTGTGGAACCGAGCGGCTGGAAAGCTCATCAGGAGCCAAGATATCGAATGTGATGAAAAGATGCTCCGCAAGGGAGAGTTACTCGATCTTGTTAAAACTCAGGTCATTAGGTACGTGAGAACTAACAGATGATGCTGCTGAAGAATGGTGTTGTAAGGAGAGTGGTTGTGCAGGCTGACATAGCGACGGACTCTGACATTGTGTCTGAGTGGTATGAGGCCTATGATCCAAACTGTGAGGCCGGTGACTCTTCTCAAACAATGGATCACTGGCTTTTCTTCCTCCTGCAAGTGAAAGCAACTAAACCTTTAGTTGCTTTCACTGGCAGGAGGAAGAAAAGCAACTAAACCTTGAAGTTCCACTAGCAACAATCTAGCGTAGTACGCGCCAGAAAAAACCTTCGCCAAAGTACGATGCAAAAAGTGCGGAATGGACCGGACTATACTGGTCATGCTTGACTCGAGGAAAGCCAGTGATCATAACGGAGGCTATGAACATGTCAGATGCTGCCAAGTGGAAGGATGCAGTAGATAGCAAATTTGCATCCATTGAAGAGAACAGAACATGGGTCCTGGTGAACTGGCCCCCAAACTCGCACGTGGTTGGGTCAAAGTGGGTACTCTGGAACACGTTAAAGCAAGATGGTTCTATCGACAAATACAAGGCAAGAGTTGTTGCGAAGGGGTTTTCCCAACGTGCAAGCTAAGAGTACGAGGAGACCTTTGTGCATGTCGTCACCTTTCCATCCATTAGATCCATGTTGAACATCGCTGTTGTAAAAGACCTAGAGGTCCACCACATGGACATTAAGATAGCTTTTCTCTACGTGAACCTCGACAAAGAAGTGGAGATTAAAGTACCCAAGGGAGTAGAAGCTCCAAAGGCCAAGCTTTGCAAACTGGTCAAAGCACTCCAAAGGTTTGCAAACAGGCCTCAAGGATGTGGTGGAAGGACATGGACGGCTTCAGGGCCGGGCTCACGTTCACGCACTGCCAGAATGACCCTAGTGTTTGTGCGGTAGGATGAGCAAGCCTTGATGCTGGTTGCATTGTACGTGGATGACATGATCATTTGGTTATAGTAAATCGAGCCGTTGAATAAGCCAAAGACAAATCTCAGCAACATGTTCAAGATGAAAGACATGGATCCGTTTGAGTTCTACCCCGGGATAGCCATCAACCGTAATCGATCAATAGGTACCATCGCGCTGAACCAGACCAAGCACCTCATGGAGGTCCTCAAGCACTACAACATGGAGGACTGCAAGCCCATCAGCACACCCATGACAACAGGCATCAAGCTCTCCTCCTCCATGAGCCCAATCATGGAAGCAAAATGGCGTGAGATGGAGAATATTTCCTACCAGTCTGCTATTGGCCGCCTCATGTATGCCATGGTAGAAATACACCCTGGCATTTCATATGCTATGGGACAAGTCAGCAAGTTTGTGCCCAATCCAGGGCCACAACATTGGCAAGCGGTCAAGGGCATCATGGGCTATCTATAGAAGACACGAAACATGGAACTCCAGTTTGAAGGCCAAGAGGGATCTGACCCGCTACGGCTGGTCTGCTATAAAGACGCCGACTCGGGAGAAAGAATCGACCTCGGGCTTTGTGTTGCGCTTGAATGGTGGTGTAGTCTCTTTGGTGAAAAGAAAGCATGATTGTGTCTCCCTCTCTATCACTGAGATAGAGTACGTCACTCTATCAGAAGTATGAAAGGAGACATAGTGGTTACGCAGTTTACTTACCAAGATGAAAGTACCACAAACGGAAGCAACAAAGGTCCGCATTGACAGCAAGATGTCAGCCTGCCTTAGGTCTAGAAAACGGATTGTGAAACCATGGTTCCCGCCGACCGCTCTTGGTATTGCAACCAAGAGATGATCTTACCCTTAGAGCCAATGTTCCACACTGAGCAGTTCATAGGAAAAACTTCTTTGCACAGTGTCCTTAGCACCTGGTCAGTTCAGCGCAAAGAGCAAACTCTTGGTGCTTAGACGAACCAATGTTTCTTTAGTTTCTGCCTCTGGTATGTGCACCACAAATGTTCCTTGTCCATGGCCGATATTTGGACAGGCAGAGGACGGAATAGGCATGCACTACTCCCTTGGAGTAAGTTCCCCAAGTCTGGTCCAGATAGACAAGGCATGCACTGGTCCTTTGGAGCAAGTCCCCTTGGTCTAATGTGGATGGTATAGCCATGAAACACTACCTAGGACAACTCCTTGTGGCTTAGACGTTCCAAAGTTAGTCTATGTAGCGAGATGTCACTGGGTTAAATCCCAGCCTTGTGAGTAATTTTCTTTGTGACCAAAAGGGGAATAGGAAGGTTCTAAGAGACATCTTAGAATATTCCAAGGTCCTTCCTGGTGGCTGGCACCACTTGGCGGTCACACGGAGTGCCATGTAAGTAGGGGGAATGACACCATCCAGATTGCCGCCAAAGTAGTTCATCTAAGGAGCCAGTGCGCGCCTAGGCTAGAGGCTGGGTTTAGGCCTATAAGAACCTGTCAGTTGCCTGTCATTGAGTAGAGATCTTACCTTTGAGACTCTTAACGGAGTTGTCCAACAGAGGTAGATACTAAAGAAGCATTGGTTGGTCCAAGTCCTAAGAGTTTGCTCCTCGCGCGAAAGTGACCAGGTGCTAAGGACACAGTGCAAGGACAACGGTAGTGAGTGTGAGGCGTGTTTAGGCTAGTTAAGCCAACACGGCATCAACCACTTGAGCACCACGTCTTACATCCCCAAAGTAATGGCGTTGCTGAGCGAACGAACCACACTATCCTCGGCATGACACAAAGTATGCTCTTTGATGCAAAACTCCCACCTCGATTATGGACTGAAGCTATTAGAACTCCTTACTACCTTGTGAATCTCACATCGGTAGCCGCGCATGGAAGGCGTGGTAAGAAGCAGCAAGACAAACAGCTTAGAACGCCATAGGAGGCTTGGTCAGGGAAGAATCCGGTTCCTCACACTCGAGGGTCTTTGGTTGTACTGCCTGGACAAAGGTCCAAGCAGGAGAAGGAAGTGGCAAGCTGGATGCACGTGCTCGTAAGTGTCTAATGGTCGGATACGACACCGCACACAAGGCGTACGGGCTATGGGACAAAGCGGCTGGAAAGCTCATCAGGAGCCGAGATGTCGAGTTTGATGAAAGGTCGCACGAGAAAGGAGAGTCGCTGGACCCTGTCCATACTCCCGAATTTGAAAATTTGGTTGTATTGCTTGTTGGAATGATGCTCCTCACCATGGCAGGAGTGACTCCAAAAAGAACACCAAAAAGACAAGCCTTAGTGGCTTAGTGGTTAATGGTGTTCACCTACAGAGGCAGGGGCCCGGGTTCAAGTCCCACAAGGTGAAATTCTGCCACGCCTCAAGGGAGGTGGAAAATAGATGCCAGGAAGCTAGCTCAACCTCTAGAGTTCCTCTTTAAGATTCTAGAAGGCTAGGTGAGGGTCCAGGAAGTTGGCACACCTTCTAGAAGGGGTGACTTGTCCTACAAGGCATCTAGAGGTGTCTTGGTCTTCTGGACACCTTCCCTCCTACTAGAAGCAAGCTGAGGAATCTAGGAAGGGGCAGAAGCTTCTAGAGGAGGGAAGGGATGCCTTCCTAGGTGGGAAAAGGACAGCCTACCAAGGAGCACTCTAGAAGCCATAGAATCTGCTAGGAAGCTCCAAATCTGGCATGCTATGGTGTTCTGGAAAGCTTAGATCAGTGGCTATAAAATGCCACTGCTTGTGAGCCTTGATCAAGTGTACATTCCCAGTCAATTGAGGCCAAAACTATTGCCTCAATCTCTGACCAGATTTTGCCATCCTTGGAACCAGTTGCCTCCATAGTTTCAGTCTCTCCAAAAACAGTTGGTGGTGTGAACCAGCCACAGCTAGGGACCCTCCAGGGTGCACACTCGCCCTCAGTCCAACAAAGGGTTATGGGCCCACGCCTCTAAGGGGTTCAAAGCCAGCTTGATTTCACGCTTCCAACAGCAAGACATGGCAACCTGCGAGCAAGAGAGCAGCCGCGCTGTACTTAAGTTTGATGGGACAGGATTTGCCTTGTGGAGGTGGCAGTTTGAGGTCTTCCTCGACAACAAGGGACTGCTTGAGCTTGTAAAAGGTGATGAGACTGCTCCGCCAGAGACTGCAACGGCTGAGGTGAAGGAGGCATACAAGAAGCGCAACAAAAAGGCATTGGCGCTCCTTGTGTCCGCGTTATGCCCACCACAACTTGTGCACATCCATGGATGCACCCTGGCCGCGGACGCATGGTCAAAACTCTGCTCCATCTACCAGTCAAGCAATCTTGCCAACCAGCTCTTCATCTTCAAATGGCTCGTCACCCTCCGAGCCAACGAAGGCGACAACATCATGGAGATCATGCAGCAGATTGAGTCCCTCGCAGCGGAGTGCGTGGCCACGGGTTGGGAGGTCGACTCTCAGTTGCAAGCTATGATCCTCCTTCTGGCCTTGCCAGACAGTTGGAGTCCCATGATCACAGTCCTTGGTGGCTGGCCTTCCGACGAGCTGAAGTACCCCAAGGTTGCTGAGTACGTACGCANAAGAAGAAAACAGATCGGTCGCAGCGGGGCGGGAAGAAAGATGAGCACGCCCTTATGGTGTACAACTCCACCAACTTGAAGGATCCGAGAGTTTTCGTCATTGACTCCGGATCAGGCCGCCACACGCAATGCAACAGGGCGGCATTTGTCACCTACGGCGCCTCGGAGAGACGCATGACGGTGGCCAATGGAAAAACAGAGGTGGCCGCCGGTGAGGGTAACGTCTGCATTGAGTCAATTGTGGATGGAAAACCTGTCACGAGCACAATCTACAATGTACTGCATGTGCCCAACTTTGGGGCAAACCTGCTCTCCGTCAGCCGCCTCACCGACAAGGGACTTGAGGTGCTCTTCACAAAGAAGGAGGCCGTCATCCGCAAAGAGGGCAAAGGTGAGGTGATTGCGCGTGCCAAGAGGGAGGAGGACTTGTACCTGCTACGCGCGAAGATCCTCAGCAGCCGGGTGGGGTCCAANGGACCGCTTGAGAGCTCCATCGGCGGAGCTCGCTACTTCCTCACCTTCATCGATGACCACAGCCGGAAACTCTACCTCTATCCAATGAAGCGGAAGAGTGAGGTCCTTGCGTGCATGCAAGAGTTTGTGGCTGATGTGGAGCGGCAAACAGAGTTGAAGGTGAAGGCGTTCCGGAGTGACAACGGCGGTGAATATGCGGGGTGCCTTGGGTGGATGAAGAGCAAGGGGATTGAGTGGCAGAAAACAACTTCATACTCCCCACAACAGAATGGCGTCGCAGAGAGAGCGAATCGCATAATCCTTAACATGGTGCGATCCATGTTGAGCGACGCCGGCCTTACACAACGGTATTGGGCGGAGGCGGCAAGGACAGCAGCGTACATCATGAATCTCATGCCGACCAAGCCGCCGAAGGACAATGAGAGCAATGCGTGGAAGACGCCACAAGAAGTGTGGAGCGGGAGGAAGCCGGCGGTGGGTTACCTCTGCACGTTTGGTTGTGTTGCACATGCAATGGTGCAGGCACGTGAAGGACGGAGCAAGCTGGACCTGGTACCCGTTGGTGTGTTTTCCTTGGATATGAGAGCGGAAGCAAGGCGTATCGGCTCTTTGACCCAAGGAGGCAGCAGACTGTACGGAGTCGCGACGTCACATTTGACAAGAAAAGCCGTTGGACAGACAAGGAGGCAGGTCTCTCCAAGAGGGGGGAGTGGATGCCACTCCTTGAGGGGGAGACGCCGGAGGACGTGAATGAGGGTGACGTCCTCGCAGCAGCACCAGCCGGAGAGGATCGCCCGAGGGATGTGCAACCGGCAGAATATGTTCCGGCCAGTTCGGATGAAGAATCCAAAGCACCGGAGATGGACGTGGAGGCGGGGAGTCGACCGATGTCTCCAAGGTCTCCAAGAGAGGGGGAGCAGGCGCTTGGAGAGGATGGCGTCGAAAGGGGACAGCAACAAGAACAACCGCCTCAACAGCCCCGCAAGAGCAGCCGTGTGCGAAGAAGGACAAAAAAATACGATGCCGACAAGGGCATTTGGACTTGGTTCGCGCAAGAGGAGCCTCAAGGAGGCACTGCACAAGAAGGATGGGGCTGAGTGGGAGGGAGCAATAAAATGTAAGCTCGCCTCCCATGAGGAGAAAGTCTCCTCAGTTATAGGTTGAGCATGGACAACTGCCATGGGTGATGCGCAAGGGGGAGATTGTTGGAATGATGCTCCTCACCATGGCAGGAGTGACTCCAAAAAGAACACCAAAAAGACAAGCCTTAGTGGCTTAGTGGTTAATGGTGTTCACCTATAGAGGCAGGGGCCCGGGTTCAAGTCCCACAAGATGAAATTCTGCCCTGCCTCAAGGGAGGTGGAAAATAGATGCCAAGAAGCTAGCTCAACCTCTACAGTTCCTCTTTAAGATTCTAGAAGGCTAGGTGAGGGTCCAGGAAGGTGGCACACCTTCTAGAAGGGGTGACTTGTCCTACAAGGCATCTAGAGGTGTCTTGGTCTTCTGGACACCTTCCCTCCTACTAGAAGCAAGCTGAGGAATCTAGGAAGGGGCAGAAGCTTCTAGAGGAGGGAAGGGATGNGCTAGGAAGCTCCAAATCTAGCATGCTTTGGTGTTCTGGAAAGCTTAGATCAGTGGCTATAAAATGCCACTTCTTGTGAGCCTTGATCAAGTGTACATTCCCAGTCAATTGAGGCCAAAACTATTGCCTCAATCTCTGACCAGATTTTGCCATCCTTGGAACCAGTTGCCTCCATAGTTTCAGTCTCTCCAAAAACAGTTGGTGGTGTGAACCAGCCACAGCTAGGGACCCTCCAGGGTGCACACTCACCCTCAGTCCAACATTGCTTGAGTCAGGTGATTAGGCACTACAAAACCGGTAGATGGTGCCAGTGAAGGATGGTGGCAGTGCAGGCTGACACGACACACTCTCACACTTAGTCTGAGCCGTTCGAGGCTTCTAAGTCAAACTCTGAGGCCGGTGGTTCTTCCTCAAACAGCGGATCACTGGCAGCGTAGGAGCAACAGAAGCAATAGAAGCAACTAAGCCTTGAAGCACTACCAGCAACGCTCCGGCATAGTATGCGCCAGAAGAAACCTCTACGTACCTACGATGATAAGAGTGCGTAATAGACCGGACTCCGCTGGTCATGCTTGGCTCAAGGAGAGCCTATGATCGTAACAGAGGCTATGAACATGCCAGATACGGCCAAGTGGAAGGAGAAAGTCGATAGCAAACTCGCATCCATTGAAGAGAACAGAACATGGGTTCTGGTAGACAGGCCCCCAAACGCGCACGTGGTGGGGTGAAAGTGGGTACTCTGGAAAACATTCAAGCAGGATGGTACTACTGACAAGTACATGGAAATAGTTGTGGCAAAAGGGTTTTCCCAGCGTGCAGGCTCAGAGTACGTGGAGACCTTTGTGCCTGTCGTCGCCTTTGCCTCCATCAGATCCATGGTCGACATCGCTGTTGTAAAAGGTCTGGAGGTCCACCAGATGGACGTCAAAAGAGCTTTCCTCTATGGGAAGCTAGCCAAAGAAGTGCTTATGCAAGTGCCTGAGGGAGTGAAAGCTCTAGATGGCAAGGTTTGCAAGCTGGTGGAAGTACTCTACGGGCTGAAACGGGCCCGAAGGATGTGGTACAAGGAAATGGATGCCTTCATGGCCGGGCTCACCTTCACGCATTGCTAGTATGACCCCAGTGTCTATGTGCAAGAGGATGAAAAAGGCTTGATGCTCGTTGCACTGTACGTGGATGACCTGATCATCATCTACATGGATGATCTGGTCGTCATCAGTCGAGCTTTTGAAGAAGCCGAAGACAGATATCAGCAATAGGTTCAAGACGAAGGACATGGGTCCGCTCGAGTTCTACCTTGGGATACCCGTCCACAGTAATCGAGCGGTAGGCACCATTGAGGTGAACCAGACCAAGTACATCATGGAGGTCCTCAAGTACTACAACATGGAGGAGTGTAAGCCCGTTAGCACACCCATGATAAGAGACATAAAGCTCTCCTCTTCCATGAGGCCCTGTGCGGAAACAAAACGGATTGAGATGGAGAACATTCCCTACCAGTGTGGAATTTGCAGCCACATGTATGCCATGGTAGGAACATGTCCTCACATTTGCTATGCAGTGGGATATGTGAGCAGGTTTGTGGCCAATCTAGGGCCATTGTACTGGCAAGCAGTCAAGCGCATCATGCGGTATTTACAGAAGACCCGACACATGGGACTCCAGTTTGGAGGCCAAGAAAGATCTGACCCAATGCGACTGGAGTGCTAAACCGACGCCGACTGGGGAAGAAGAATCCATGAGAGAAAGTCCACCTTGGGATTTGTGTGCCTCTTGAACGGTGGTGTAGTCTCTTGGGCAACAAGAAAGCAAGATTTTGACTCCTTCTCTACCGCTCAAGCACAGTACATCGCTTTCTCAGAAGCATGCAAGGAGACACAATGGCTACGTAGCTTGCTTACGGAGATGAAAGTGCCACTAACGGAGGCAACAGAGGTCCCCATGGACAGTAAGAGCGCCATAAAAATGGCACAGGATGATGTCATCCCACGGCGGACCAAGCACATGGACATCAGGGACCATTACACACGCAACCTGGTCGCAAAGAAGATCGTGGACCTCGAATACGTGGAGACCAGGAAAATGCCCGCACATTATATGATTAAGGCGCTAGAGAGCGAATTGCACCTTGCAGGTATTTGAGGCATCGGAATAGTCAACGCAGCAGACCAAGACTAAGGCCAAGATTGCTAGATCGAGAAGAGATTTCGTTTGTTTGCCTGATATGGACCTTGTCCATGGCTGATATTTAGATAGGCACAAGACGGACTAGGCATGCACTGCTCCCTTGGAGTAAGTCCCCTAAGTCTGCTCCACATAGACAAGGCATGCATAGCTCATTTGGAGCCATTCCTCTTGGTCTAATCTGGATAGTATTGTTGAAACTCGAGATGAAGGGAGCCTTGGAGCAGCAAAGATGTGGGACTGGAAGGGCATTATTTGTGCTGGAGAATGGTTGTTGAATCACTCAAAATGATGGAGTACATAAAGAGCTAGAGCTTGGGTAAGTCAGCCCTCTCACAAGCTACACCACTTAGCCATGGAGGCTAAGGCTCACACACTAGAGTCCATCATCTCACACAAGGGAGGAAATCAGCCTAGCAATCAGGCTGACCGCTCACACAAGACCTAGAGAGCTAGAGAATGCTCTCACGGTACACTCCTAGTGGTCACATAACCCACAATCCCATGGAGAATCGCCATGTGTTCATGGCTAGCACATAAGGATCTCACCTCACCTAAAAAGTAAGGAGACGTACATTTTTCCTAGTCAGCACACTCTGACAAGGCAACCCAAGAATCTAGGACCTTTTTGGATATTTCTCCCATGAGGTCTTGACCCTGGATATCTTGCCTTTTTCTTTCCTCAGGCTAACGCATGGAGCCATCGCCCATGGTCACCTGGATATCAGCGGTCGATGACCCCAAATACTTCGAAAATTCATATCTCCCAATCCGACCGTTGGATTGGCCTCAAACTTCGACCATTGATATTTTGCCACCTCATCTTTCAAGTGAGGAGTTTGATTGAAAATCGGAGCAAGTATCTAGTACTTTCCTGGAACTTGCTCCTGTGGACCTGAAATTGAGCCGGGTGGCTCTTTTCCCAACAATCTCCCACTTTGCCACAGTCAGAGTGGGCTGAGTCCACATGCCTTCATGCAGAACTGCTTCTTCTTACGGGTCACCGGCTTGGTGCAAAAATCAGCGACCTGCTTGCTGGTTGGAGTAAACCCCAGCTTGATAGCACCCTCTTGTACCATATGCCTCATGAAGTGATATGCGATGTCAATGTGCTTGTTGCATGCATGATGCTCAGGATTCTTGGCGAGTGCGATTGCGCTCTGGTTGTCAACGCACACAGGAACTGGAACTGCTGCACTCCCACTCATCTCTACTATGAGACACTGAAGCCAAACAGCTTCCTTGGCTCCAAAGCTGAGAAAGACGTACTCAGCCTCCGTGCTTGAGGTGGCCACGACCACCTGTCGCTTGCTGCACCAGCTGATGGCCCTAACATTCATGAGGAAGACATGTCCACAGATGGACTTGCGGTCCTCAGGGTTTGAAGCTCAATCAGCGTTTATTTAGCCGATGATGCTTTTGTCATTGCCGTTGTAGGTGATGCCGATGTTGATGGTTCGAGCAAGGTAGCGGAAGATCCGCTTCACTGCCTTCTGGTACTCAGGTCCCGGGTTTTCCCTGTGCTGGCTAACAGCGCTAACAGCCTGTCCGAGGTCCGGCCTGGTTGCAACCATAAGGTACATGAGGCTGCCGACGGCGCTCTGGTACTTCTGCCGATGAGCTGGATTTAGTTCTCCATTGAAGCTCACGAGGTAGTACAACGTCTCCAGCGGCATGCTGATGGGTTTTGCCTCTGCCATGCCAAACCGCAGCAAGACATCCATGATGTAGCGGCTCTACTACAGCGAGGGAGAGCGTGACTTGCGGTCACACGTGATCTAGACACCAAGGAAGTATGATGCCTCTCCGAGATCAGACATTTGGAAGCGCTCCTGCATGGCCTCCTTGAATTCCTGCAGTGCAGACATGCTGTTGGAAAGGAGGAGCATGTCATCCACATAGACGATGATGATGAGCACCTCATGACCATGCTGCCAGCGATAGATGCTGTAGTCACACTCACGGCGCTCAAATCCCATGCACTGCAACGCCGTATCCAACTTCTGGTTCCAAGCCCGCTACGCTTGCTTGAGGCCGTACAGCGACTTCTGCAGCTTGCAAACCATGTGTTCCTGGCAATCACCCCATGTACATCTCCTCTTCTAGGTCACCGTTAAAGAATGACGTCTTGACGTCCATGTGGTGGACCTCAAAGTCCTTTACTACTGCATAGGAAAGGAACGTACACACAGAGGCAAACTTTGCAACAGGAGCAAAGGTTTCCGTGTAGTCGATGCCTTCCTGCTGCGAGTAGCCCTTGGTGACCAGCCAAGGGCTTTTCCAGGTACTTTTCCAAGTTGTCATATGCTCCCCGCTTCTTCTTGAACACCCACTTGCACTTGATCACCTTACGTCCAAGTGGACGCTCAGTCAGCTCCCACATACCGTTGTCCTGTTGCGACTGTATCTCCTGCTGCACAGCTTGCGTCCAATCAGCTGCATCTGGTGCAGCCCTGGCCTCCTTGTATGACGTTGGTGTTGGGAAAGGAGCCATCCGGCTCAGTTTCAGGTCCACAGGAGCAAGTTCCAGGAAAGTACCAGATGCCTGTTTCAATCGCCGATCCGACTTCACCATTGGAAAGATCATGTGGCAAAATGTCTACGGTCCAAGTTTCAGGCCGATCCAACGGTCGGATTGGGAGATATGAATTTTCGAAGTTTCGGGGGTCATGGACCGTCGATGTCTGGGTGGGCATGGGTGATGGCTCCATGCCTTAGCCTGAGAAAAGAAAAAGGCAAGAGGTCCAGGGTCAAGACCTGATGGGAGAAATATCCAAAAAGGTCCTTGGTCTNAGGATTGCCTTGTCAGAGTGTGCTGACTAGGATAAAGGTACCTCTCCTTACTTTTTAGGTGAGGTGAGATCCTTGTGTGCTAGCCATGGACACATGGCGATTCTCCATGGGTTTGTGGGTTATGTGACCACTAGGAGTGTGCCATGAGAGCATTCTCTAGCTCCCTAGGTCGTGTGTGAGTGGTCAGCCTGATTGCTAGGCTGATTTCCTCCCTTGTGTGAGATTATGGACTCTAGTGTGTGAGCCTTAGCCTCCATGGCTAAGTGGTGTGGCTTGTGAGACGGCTGACTTGCCCAAGCTCTAGCTCTATATGTACTCCATCATGTTGAGTGATTGAACAACCATTCTTCAGCACAAGTGATGCCCTTCCAATCACACATGCTCGCTGCTCCAAGGCTCCCTCTCTCCTCAAGTTCCAACATTTGGTATCAGAGCCAAGTTCTGCCACTTCCAGCCAGCACAGGCCGTCACTTTGAGAGTGACGGGTTGGGGTAAAACCTTCACCAGATTTGACGATCGACCACTGGATCTTGAATTTTAAAAGACAAGCTTTCCAACGAGCCCAAGATCGCGAAGATCCAACGGTCAAATTGAGAGTTATGCTCAAAACGAGGTCGGCCAGGGCTACACTCTTCTCTATGAGTAAGACTGTCGCCTTGTGATGACCATAACTCTCTCATTTCTTTGTCAAATTTAAAAAGTGGCACATGCGAATTGTAGTATTTTTCCTTAGCTTTCCATTGGTGTAAAAATATTTGCATTCCATTGATTCGTTTGGGAGAAACGCCGTTTACAAACTGGCTGGTCTGAGTTGGAGTAGGAGCAAAAGCATACCCTGTTTTCAAGAGGGCATATCTTTTGAAATCTCCTGTCGATGACCCTGTTTTATGGGTCGATCTGAAAGGTTTTGAGCTGAATTTTCCAGTGGTGGGCTATGTTTTTTTAAATTCCCAGTCTGCTGGCATCTACAGTCCATTTTCTGTCAGACAGATTTCTGGCAGAAGCAGCAGCAGAAGCAGGGGTAGCGCCGCCATCCAAGGGCAGCGCTGAGCATCACCAAGGCTCAAAATGGCAGCAGCTGGCGTTGTGACAGCAGCCCAGCCTTTGGAGAGGCTGGAGGGACGCGCCAACTTCACGTTTTGGAAGATCCGTACCCGCCTCCTTTTGGAGGAGAGGGGCTTGTGGGAGGTGGTGAGCGGCGACGAGCCGGCTCCAGTTCCACAGGCAAAAGGCATCACCGCAGCGCAGGTGGTGGCGGGGAAGACGCCGCAAAAGGGTGCAGCTGATGCGGGTTCTTGTGCAGCTGTACCAGCGACGTATGAGGAGTGGAAGAAGAAGGACAGGCAGGCCTACAGGTTGCTTGTCAACACCATCTCCAACCCGCATCTTCAGTACGTGAGTGACAAGGCTACTGCAAAGGAGGGGTGGGACAC
>SZWC01023152.1:18373-33438 GCA_023375785.1 Penium margaritaceum | reverse complement strand
CACCATGCTCCACTCATGGCTCACTTCGGAGCAATTCGCGCAGAGGCAGCTGGGTCTGGAGTCGTTCTCCGTGCACCTGACGACGGATGCGGACGCCGCACAGCTCGCAGGGAAGGACGCCAACCGCCTCGCCACTGCCGTGCCTGGTGAGCCTGTTGACAACTGCAAAGGAGTGTCGCTGCTCCCCATCGTTCCTCTCTTCCATTTCGTTCTCTACCCTCCCCTATCCACCCTCTCCTCCCCACCCTCGTTAAACCCCCCGCTCTCCTCTCCTCCCACCCCTCTCCGCCGGCCCCGCCCTCTCCTCGCCAACCCCGTTGCCTACGCTCAGCAACTGTGTCAAATACTTGCTGTTGCTTGCATGCCTTCCGACGCAGAACACCCTGGGAAAATGTGCGCACCACGTGTCACAAGTTTCTTATACCTCGCGGCAGAAGTGTGTGCACTTAACAGCTCGTGCTGAAACACCCATGCATGCCTCTCTCCCCGTCGCTCTCGTCTCCACTGTGCCATCGTCCCCACTGTGGCTGTCGTCCCCACTGTGGCTGTCGTCCCCACTGTGCGCGACTGGCTGAGCACAGCCTGGGTGTGTGTTTCCTGTGCCTTTGCTCTCACTTTTGGCCAACGTTCCTCCCTCCCCGCCACCTCCGCTCTCCGCAGGTACGCCCGTTGCGGTTTTTGTTGCAGCTCCAAGCTCAAGCTAGCAGCGGGGGCTGAAGAGATGGAGGGATGACTGCGGGAGAGTTGGGAGACTGCGCAGGTGCAGCGCGGCGGCAAAGAAAAGTTCGTTGGTTTTTTCTCTGTCATTTGCGGGGACAGAGGGAGTCGCCTCCAGAGGCGGTTGCTGTGGTTGCTCACAATTAAGCACGCACAGATCGCCTCCCTGACTGATTTTGACACTTCAAATTTTGCAGCGTTCCACAACATGCCAGCCACAGCCTAAACCAGAGCCTGCTCTTGTAGGTAGCCTTGATTGCCAAGCAAGCAAGTAGCAATTGACGGAAGAAACCATTGATAGGAGGCAAAAACCACATGAAGAAGTATGTAAGAGCAACAAGAGTGAGAAATGAGAGGGCGAAGTGGGAACTGCCAATTGCCCGGGTCACCCACACAAACAACTCGACATGGAGCCCGGACACCACCCAAGGATCGAACCCGGCCCCGGAGCAAATGAGCTCCGGGCTGTTTCTCACACACCGGTGTAAACTGGACTAGTGGTCCCGAAATCAGCAACCCGGTACACTCTGCTGAAAGCATGCAAGTGTGTAGGAATCTAGTTACATTACAAGCGTGTGCTTCTACAGATGTAATTCCCCACTTTGACATGCAGGATTATCACTAGGTTAAGGCTCGTCGTGAGGGTGGTGTTGATGCTCTGGTCACGACTTGGTGACTTGATGGTGTCATCACCGTTGTGTGCTCCATGCTGCGTCACGGTTTGCAGTGGAGAGCCTCAGTCGAGATTAATCATCTGCAGTGATATGGTGGTGTGTGTGTGCATGGGGACAAGAGGGCACTTGCGCGTGTCACAACCATTGTAAACACTGACCCCATGACCCACAGACGAACAACCCACACACGTGAAATAAAGAAACACATCACAGGATAGTGAGGAACAGAGGACTCACGTCAACCTGGGACATCACGAGGGCGTAGCAAGCCAATAGCATGCAGAGACGCTTCGAACATGCCACTGCTGAGAGCTTTAGTGAGGAAGTCTGTATGTTGTTGACGAGTATCGACCCGGACAACCTCAACCCCTTGGCTGTGATACGAGCCTTGTACCGGTCGACTGTCCCATCGGGCTTCAGCTTACGTCGAAGGACCCATCGGGCAGAGACTCCCTTGCGGTCTGCAGGAAGGTCTACGAGCTCGAAGACCCCATGCTCCTCGAGGGCCGTGAGCTCCTCTTGCATGGCCTTCTCCCAGAGGTCAGCGTCAGCTGCCTCACGAGCCTGCCGGACAGTGGTAGGCTTAGGGGGGAATTGGAAATAATTTTAGGGCCTGCATGCCCTAAAATTATTTCCTGGCCGCCCCTTTGACTCGGCCCCTCCGTCGGTCGGCCGACGGGGGCGACGGGGCCGAGGGGGCCCACGAGGCCGATGGGGCCCCTCCGAAGGCCCCTCGGAGGGGCTCGGCGGGGCCCTCGGAGGGCCCCCCTGAGAAAGGGAGGAAGGGAAAGGGGGGGGGTGCGAGCGGGGCCCCCTCAGAGGGCCACCCCCGATCAGAGGAGGGCTGCGAGGCCCTCCTCGCAGCGGCAGCAGCAGATGCAGCAGCAGGTGCAGCTGCAACGGATGCTGCTGCTGTTGCTGCTTCAGCTGCTGCTGCTGCTGCTGCTGTTACTTCTGCTACTGCTGCTGCTGTTGCTTGCTGCTGCTGATCTGCTGCTGCCTTTTTTTTTCTTCTTCTTTCGCTCTGCACGCGGTTGCACGGTGTTGTTGCTGCTGCTGCTGCTGCTGCTGCTGCTGCGGCTGCTGCTAAAGCTGCTGCGGCTGCTACTGCTGCTTCTGCTACTGCTGCGTCGCTACTTGCTGTTGCACGCTGCTGCTTCTACTCGCTGCTGCTGCTCGCTGCTGCCACGGCTGCAAGCTAGTGCTACGTCGCTGCTGCTCGTGCACGATGCTGCTGCCAACGCGTGCTGCTGCTGTTAATGCTGCTGCTGCTACTGCTGCTGCTATGAGTGGCTCACCGCCCCTGTGGCGTTCACGTTCAGTCGCTTCGTGCTCCCTCACGCTGCTGCCGGCGTGGCGCCACGTGGCGCGTTCTCTTAGCGTTCCGCCCACTGCTGGTGCTTCTGCTGCTCACACGCCCCCCTGTGCTCTGATACCAAATTGGAAATAATTTTAGGGCATGCAGGCCCATGCAAGAACGAACATGAGCTCTGTGTGTGAGTGCGATGCAAGACGGCAAGAATTTGGCTAAGTCTGGAACGCTGAACATAAAGAACAAGGAGAGATAACAAATGAGCCCCTAGCGGGTTTAAGTAGGGGCGCCGGCAGCTAGCCGCACCGGGCCCCGTCACCCCCGTTGAGCCGAAACGGGTCAGCGGGGAGAACACACTACGTACACCACGATAACAATAACGGTGGTCTCCTCGAGGCACCGGAACAGCTCTCCGAGTACCCGGGTCTCGACCACTGAGAAAATTGGAACAATGCCAGAAAATCTCAGAATTAGCGTCCAGACATCACACACGGCTTTCCGAACATCGGAAGCCCCACAATAGCCATCGGGTCTCCTCGTCGCACCGGTACAGTCAACCGGGTTTGCGGGTTTGAACCCACCGAGAAAACTCTCCTACCTCTTGACAAGCCCACATGGCTGTCGAAACGCATCGCCCGCGTCTCGCCGGCGCTGTCGTAGGTGCTGGAGAAGTCTCGGTGCAGTCCGGAGGCCCGTCGTGTCGTCACGCCCTCCTCTGCCATATACCCCGAATGTGGGTATATCGGTAAACTAGCAGTGTCGGTCGTGACGGGTGGAAGCCACACAAACCAACAGGAGAGTGGGTAGGCCAGAGGCCGCTAAACATGCGGGGGCATAGCCAGCGACGGAGGACTCAAGCGCACTGTGGAACTCATGGGCTACGAGAGTGTAGCCAACTGCCGAGTTGGGGTGCACAACGCTCAAAGACAAGCCCAGTGCATCAAGGCCGGTAGGGTGTACTGAGGTACTGGCTGTGGAGGACGAGGCGCTGGAGCGCGTGACCCGCTAAGTGGGCTGAGAGGCTTTGGAAGAGCCAACAGGAACAGACTCAGCAGGTGTCCTAGAAGAGCGGGAGTGCTCACGGGATGGCTGTGAGGACTGAGAGGAAGGAAGAGCACGCTGTCTCCCCCCACAAGTGTAGGGAGGACGAGGAGGAGTCTTCATCCTCATTTTGCGTGATAGCAGGGGGTGCTGTGTGAAGAGGAGAGGATGACGCTCGGAGATCGGAGGGAGGGATAGATACACCCCACCCAAGCCGACAGAGCGACATGAGACAGGTCACGAGGGAAGACAACCTCGAAGAAGAGTGCGTCACGCGACTCAATGACACGAGAGCGGTCAGGGTCCCAGAATCGCCATGCTTTGGACATGGCGGAAACACCAAGAAAGGTGCAAAGACGAGTGCGAGGGCTGAGCTTGCCGTTGCGAAAGTCTTCGGGCAATCGTACAGCAGCCACACAGCCCCAGACACGAGCCAGACGAAGGTCAGCACGACAGCCGTACCAACGTTCGAATGGCGTGACATGACGGGGGAGGGGACCGTGGGGAACACGGTTCCACACCCAGGTCATGTAGGACATCGCCTCGAAAGAGAAGACGGGGGAGAGAGAGAGAGGACTCACTGAGGAGAGTGCGGACACCGTCGGCAAGTGTGCGGTTCCAGCGTTCAGATACACCGTTTTGTTGAGGTGTGTAGTGAGCCGAAGGTTCCATACACACTCCGCGAGACGTCAAGAAGCGAGCAGTGGGACCCATGAATTCTCCACCACGATCACAGCAAAAGACTTTCAGACGGCGACCACAGGCCAGCTCGGCCTGTGGCACCCAGGACTCCAAAGTGGGGCAAACGTCACTTTTTTGCCGAAGGGCAAAGACCCAACGCATGCGAGAAAAATCGCCTGTGAGACAGAGGACATAGCGCCCAACCCCCCCCGAGTGTGTCATGGACAAGGGGTCCCATGACATCGGCATGCACGAGATAAAGAGGGTGAGACGTGCGGGACTCTGACGTGGAAAAAGGGGAGCGATGCATCTTGCCCTGGGCACAATCAAGACAGTCAGTGGAGCAAGGGACAGAGAACGTGTTGGCGTCAAGACCATGAGCGGGCATGTCCCGAAGCAAACTGTCAACGGCAGCAGTGTGAATGTGACAGAGACAGCGATGGAGCAACTGTGCATGTGCCGGTGTGAGAGAGCGGGCCACATGAACGAGAGCGATCAGAGGGATGCTGTGCAAACGATGGTACACAGAACAAGTGATCACAATGAGTGCCATGCAGCAGAACATGACGAGTAGTGCGATGCAGGACAGAGGCAACGCCACGGCTGGAGAAGTCCATGCCCTGGTCGTCAAGTGTCGTAACAGACAGCAGACTGTGCTCAAGAGCGGGGGCGTACAAAACATCAGGCTGAAAGAGTTCCCCTCCATGGCCAACAATGCAGACAACCTGGACACCCTGGATAGGTAGAAGCTGGCCAGAGCCGGTGCGAACAAAGTGAACAGAGCGAACAAGTTCCAGTAAAACAAACGAGGAACGACAAGAGGTCATGTGGTGAGTGGCCCCTGAATCAAGGATCCAGAAGCCACCCGTCACGCGGATAGTAGCAGGGTCATGGCTCACGACAACAATGGCAGAGCGAGGAGAAAGGTGTTGACCACAGGCGACAAGACAACGAGGAAGACTGTAAGACTGCCACTGTTCAATACACGGGACATCGACTGGGGAACAACCCCGAACATGACCGGAGGACGACCCACGGAGAGACAAATCAGCGGCACACGCAAGTCCCCCCTGAACCGAATGTCCACTCTCACCTCCCTGATCACGGAGGTGACGTTGGTGGATGGCACGAGAGAGGGCAGAGTCCAGCTGGCGGTCATCCTCAGATGGCCCGATGATGAGTACGCCAAAAGAGGGACGCTGGGAGCTGTAGGTGGAGGATGCCCACGATGGAGGAGAGTAGAACCCGGACGAGGGTCCGAAGTAGACAGGGCTGCCAGATCCGGGGGGCCAACCCCAGGGTGCAGGCGGCAGCGGTGAAGAGTGGGCGGTGGTGTAGGCAACAGGTGTAGGAGTGGAGGAGAAAGAATGCAAAGAACCACAACCTGAACCTGTGGAGGTGGAGGAACGCGAAGAGCCACCACCAGACCCTGTGGAGCGTGCCCAGTGTGCACGCATGGCTGAGGCAAAGCTGGCATCATCAGGTGGCTATGGGCATTTGGGCGCTACATGACCGGTGGCACCGCAGTTCCAGCACGCAACGGTGCTGGAGGAGGAGGATGGGGGTGCGGCGCTATCAGAGCTACGACTCTTGCCACTCCTTCCTTGCCCACAAGTGCCAGAGCCATCCCCTCTACCTTTACCTTTACCACCCCTCCCAGCGCGACCACCCCCTTGGGAAGCAAGAGATGTAGCAGTCGATTGAAGTGCTGGTGGAGGACGATGCAGGAGCCGAAGAGGTGGAGGAAGAAGGGAGTGCAGTGGTAGCTGCTGCAACTGCAGCGGGACGAATGCGTTTGTTTTGCAGCAAGCTGCACCAGTCGGTCAGACGTAAGGAGGTGAACTCCCACAATGCACCAATGCCGAGAGGTGCGTCAGCAAGGACAGGGATGGCAGCCAAGCTCAGTAGCCTTCACCTCGCAGAAGATGTCACTGAGTTCTGGGATGAGGCCATTGACAATGGAGAGAACAGCTGGGAGCTGGCCAAGGGCAGCCTCGCCAAGGTCGCGCAGGAGTCGCNTGGTGGAGGACGATGCAGGAGCCGAAGAGGTGGAGGAAGAAGGGAGTGCAGTGGTAGCTGCTGCAACTGCAGCGGGACGAATGCGTTTGTTTTGCAGCAAGCTGCACCAGTCGGTCAGACGTAAGGAGGTGAACTCCCACAATGCACCAATGCCGAGAGGTGCGTCAGCAAGGACAGGGATGGCAGCCAAGCTCAGTAGCCTTCACCTCGCAGAAGATGTCACTGAGTTCTGGGATGAGGCCATTGACAATGGAGAGAACAGCAGGGAGCTGGCCAAGGGCAGCCTCGCCGAGGTCGCACAGGAGTTGCAGACTGCGTACACAGTAAGCATCTGCAGTCTCGTCAGCACGCATAGAGAGCGTGTTGAACTGGACAGTAAGGACACTCTGAGCTGCATGCCTAGTCACTATCGTGCGCCACTTGATCAGCGCGTAAACACCAACCGGGTCAACAGGGGTGCGGCGTGCAATGTCAGCATTGTAGGACCCGATCTCATCAGTGAGATCATCGGGTCCGGCGCAAATAAGGGCACGTATAGCCAGTGCAGAATCAGTTTCGACACGGCACGAACGGTGGAGCAACAGAGGGGTTGAGTTCATGGTAGTATTCCCAGAGCTGCTTCCCCTGTGCCCACGCGCTGAAACGAACCTCCCAAGAGTGGAATGTGAGATTGAAGGTGAAGTGAGGTGGATTAGAGTCAAAGTCAGGTTTGCGCTGCACTGATGAGGCAAGTGCTTTTGCTGCAGCTGCATCGACGGCACCGATGACTGTTAGAGAGTCTGAGGAAGATGAGCCAGCGGCAGCAGATGCGGAAGCGGATGAGGTGGAGAATGCTGCAGCAATGCCGACAGACTGTGTGCTGCGCAGTGTGGGTTGGAGGCGGTTAATGACCAAGTCAGCAATGTAATCTGCGAAGGTTTCTTGGTGTTCCTGCTCAGCCCGCAGCTTCTCCTCAGCGACACGCTGAGCAACTAGTGCTTCCTGCAGTGCATTGCGCTGGCGCTGCAGTTCAGCTTGCAAGGCTGTGTATTGGTCTTCGTCAACTGGCATACTGCCAGTTGCGTGGCTCTGCCGAGAAAATTTCGGCAGAGTTTCTCTCGCCCCAGTGGGCGTGGGAAATGTGTGATGAGTGCGACGGAAGTTCACTGCAAGGCAACAACCTGGACGCGAAAACACGCCAATACAGAAGCGGCAAGAAGAGAGAGAGACCAAGAGAAGCCAGGCTCACCAGGCACGGCGGGGGAATGAGGATAACGGTGGAAGAGCCGCTGCAGCTGAGGAGGCTACAACTGCAACAACGGCTGATGCGGCGGCAATGAGACAGGTTACTCCTGTCAAGGTTGCAGCTGACAGACCAGAGATGGCTGCAGTGGTCGAGATCAATAGCTGAACGTGACGAGTGGCTGAAGATGAAGAGGAGGGCAGAGATGATGCCTGGACTGTGGAGGTGTGGATAGACTCAACGACACTGGAGAGCGCTGTGGCCGCTGCTGCTTCTGCTAATGCGACTGCGTCTGCTGCAGCAACAATCTGAGTCACTACATTGACGGCAGCAGCCGCCAAATGTCCCTGATCAACTGAAGTCACAGTGTAGGTCTCAATGGCTCTGCCAGCGACAGTGGTGGCTGGTGCACGTGCAGCACGTGCAGTGGCTGCAAAGGTAGATGCAACAGCAGCACTGGACACAAGCGCAGCCTGCAAGGTAGTCTGAATATCAGGGGTTGGAGAGGACGATGACTCTGCACCTGACACTGCCAAAGATGAGGCACGGCGTGAAGCAGGCGTCCCTGATGCTGCTGCCGAAGAA
Organism: Penium margaritaceum; assembly: GCA_023375785.1. Lineage (NCBI taxonomy): Eukaryota > Viridiplantae > Streptophyta > Zygnematophyceae > Desmidiales > Peniaceae > Penium > Penium margaritaceum. Next base: position 25,187 of record SZWC01023152.1, on the reverse strand, counting down.
AATGGCGCTGTGCAACGAGGAGCAACTCGGCAGGGTTGCTGGCGGGTCCTATGGGCAACGGGTGGGCTTATCGGTGAGTGAAGAGATCGATGATCACACGGTGGCGCCGTAGTTGGCTCGTTCTGCGCCATCGGAGAGTCGTCGGCGGCTGATTGACAGTGGGCTGCGTAGTCCTTTGCGTCTGCACACTCGTAGTAATCGGCGGGGTCGTAGTCCTCACCGGGGTGGTAGCCCGGGCTGCTGCGGCGAACCCTCGACCACACTTCCCTCTCCGCCCGCTCCTAGTAATACGCAAGCTACTCGTCGATGCGGGTGCGCTCACGTGCGGCAGTGGGAGATGTGGGGATAGGCTCGCTCTCCTGCTCGGTTGCAGGCGGAGACGCCAGTGCGCCGAGTGCTTGGTTGCCTGGGAGGCAGCCAGAGGTGCTGAGAGGTGCACAGGAAAAGGTTCAGCTGCTCCGGTTGATCCTGCTAGTGCAGATGTGTCGGTTGCTGAAAGGGTAGTGCACGGAGCAAGGCACCACGTGTGGAGCAGGAGAACGGAGGCCGAGAGGTGCCGGTGCTTGGGGCAGCTATGTACACGAGGCCGAGGCACCAGGCAGATTGCGGGTGCAACGGGTGGTGCAGTGGAGAAGGCACCACGTGTGGAGCAGGAGAACGAATGCCGAGAGATGCCGGTGCACGGGTCAGCTGTGTGCACGGGGCCGAGGCACCACGCAGATTGCGGGTGCAATGGGTGGTGCAGTGGAGAAGTTACCCGCGTGACTGGCTAGAGACAGTCACGTGCGTCCGTCTTGGTGCAGAAGTTGAAGCACAGCGGAGGGGGGTCAACGCCGTAGTGGTGGTGACGCCAGAAGCAACCGCACCTCACAAACTGGGGTGCGGCGTGAGTCACTGCGAAAAATGTGCACGGGCGGCTCATGGGAGAATGGAGCGAAGGTTGTTGCAGCCGCTTGACCGCACCGACGTGCATGCAGCGGCCAAAGCTCAGCGAGGTGCCCGGGAACAGCTACAGAGATGTGCGTGACCTGTGCACGGGAGTGAGGCACACCGTGAGCCATGGGTGCGATGTGAGAGACTGCAGTGGCGGCGGCTCCTGCTGCTGCTTCTACCTGCCACGGTTGCGAGTGTGTGGCTCGCGCGGGATCATCCGCCACGGAGAAGTTGCCCGACGTGGTTTCACGAGGTCTCAGGACTGTCGCGAGGAGGAAGAAGCCCTCCCGCTCTGATACCAATAGGTAGCCTTGATTGCTAAGCAAGCAAGCCAGCAAGCAAGTAGCAAGCGACGGGAGAAACCATAGATCGGGGGCAAAAACCACGTGAAGAAGTATGTAAGAGCAAGAAGAGTGTGAGTAACAAGAGAGTGAAGTGGTAAGTGCCGGGTGACTGGGCCACCCACGCGAACAAATTGACGTGGGGCCCGGACGCCACCCAGGGATCGAACCCGGCCCTAGAGCAAACGAGCTCCAGGCGGTTTCTCACACGCCGGTATAAACCGGACGTGTGGTCCCAAGGGATCAGCAACCCGGTACACTCCGCTAAAAACATGCAAGTGTGTAGGAATCCAGGTACATCACAATCATGTATTTCTACAAATGCATTTCCCCATTTTGACACGCAGGATTATCACTAGGCTAAGGCTCGTCGTGAGGGTGACGCTGATGCTCTGGTCATGACTTGGTGACTTGATGGTTTCATCACCACTGTGTGCTCCATGCTGGGTCACGGTTTGCACCAGAGAGCCTCAGTCGAGATTAATCACCTGCGGTGGTATGGTGGTGCGTGTGTGTGCATGGAGACAAGATGGAACTTGCGTGTGTCACAACCATAACCAACAGCTCTATCACTTGTTGGGAGGAGGTTGTCTGTGTTGAGCTCATGCTGTGATTGTTCTCAATCATCCAGAGTCGAGTAAAGTGGCTTGCCCTCCTGACATGTCTACAGGGGACGAAGGCGGATTGTAAGGCGGCTGTGGCTGTGTCTGCCTCTCTATATAGAGCAGAGAGTCAGGATGTGAGTGTATCACTGACACAAAGTTCAGTTATCTGTTTAACAAAGGGGGGAAAGGCCAAGAGTTGGCAGCTGCGAGGTTGTGACTGTGTGAGAGCAACGTGTGGGAACAAGAGAATTCTCTCAGCAATGCAATATCTGGGAGAATGCACTGTCCAGAAAGCTTTACAACAGATAATGTTAGAGTCTGTGGGGACAAGAGAAATTTGAAGGTATGAAACCTAATGAGTCAAATCAGGTCGGCATGGGACTGTACTCTCTCCTATCAATGTGCTTGAAAACACACAAAACCAAACCCATGACGGATAGTGTTCTTCAATGGAGATCTAGACTGGTCTCTCTCTCAAATGTCTCGATTTATTCTCAACTTGTTGTCTCGTACCGCACTACATGAGACAATCTTGATTTATATCGCTCTAGGCGAGACAAGACTGAGACACGTCGTGTGTCGCACGGGTTCGGGACTAGATTCTTTTACCAAAGCAGTGTCTCGCTTCTCTTGTGCGACCCCTACCACGTATGCCAAGCAATTTCAAACCAATTGCGCAATCAATGGATGTGTCACCACAAAACGCTAGCTGATCCACTGGTAAGGAGCGGTCGTTGAAATTCAGCAAAACAGCCAATGCTACATTAACGTTTATCTATTTGTGGACAAATCAAATACCTTGCCAAAAATTATCCCAGTTCAGTTTGTTAACGTTCTCTACATTGCCGACAACAGACAAACTTCCAAACTTATTTCTTATGTCAACGTAAGCTCGCTTCACATACCAAACACCGCTGGCTACTCCTCAAGATTCTTCGTGTCTAGTGGTCCAGGTCTTGAGTCGTCAGGCGAGGTGGAAGAGGAGGGACGTTTGATTCTCACAATCTAGGGTTTGAATGCTAAACTCGAGAGTTAGCTTAGAAATTGATGTACACTTTAGTTGAAACCTTGCTCGCTGTCAGAGTGAAGTCGCCGCGAAGTGTTTTTGCGGTAACTTCACTTCTGGCAACTCACTTTGTCCTTTTGCTTGTCACTTGCAAAGCAGACGATTCAAAATGTACTTGGATTAGAGCGAGACCGCGACGATACCGAGACCAGGAAAATGCAAATCGATACAAGAACGAGATTTTCTCATCCTCTATACTCAAGACGAGACATCTCATACCGAATTGGAAAAAAACGAGTTCAAGATTGAGGTTTATTGTCTCGATCTAAGTGAAACAGCCCTAATGACGGAGAACAGTACGGCCTAAGTTGTGAATATTGTTAGGGCGAAACATGCATGTACCCCGTTTTTACAACACTATAACTCACCCACCCATTGTCAAGCGAAAAATACACAATGTTCCTATGGACCTCTGCTACCTTGACGCGAGTAACATAGAACAAGCGGAAAGTTGCACACAATGGTGCAATGGGTTACATATTATACATAGTCAATAAAGCAATAACAATTGAAATGACTGGAAGGAGAAATTCCGAACTGTGGTACATTCGACATGACATGAGGGTACTGTGGACCAGGAATGTTACATATTGGGTGACATTGAGAGAATTCTGGTGTCAAAGCATTGAAATACAAAATGCATTGGGTTGTGTTTGTACTCGAGCAGGGGCAGGGTTTGGTTCATGGCTGTGGACGAGTACATTCAGCAGTGCATACATTTGTGCAAGGGTTCCACAAGTGTGGTTCAGTGTGATGAGCGGGGAGCGGCCGCACTGGCTGCAGAGCGGCCGGAATGGTTTGGGAGCGGCTTCTTGAAGCGGCCACACGTCATGTATTTGAGAAAAAGTTGACACGTCCGTCTCCAGTATGACGTCCATGTACCGTGTAATGCGGGCGAGACATGGAGGAAATTGGCAGTGAAGCTGGTGGGAGTCATGATTCCGGTGGTACATCACCGTCTCCCCCCGAAGTGGGAGGCAATGGAGCAAGTGTGGCAGGAGCTGCAGGGGCTGTATGTGGTGTCGACAAGGGAAAAGAGAAGGTGGATGATGAGGTTAGGCTGCCTGCCAGCAGATTCCGTGACGTTGTTCACGGAATTCTCCAACTTCCCGGGTCCAGTGACTGGTACGAGAGGTCAAGTACGCCAAGGGTACCAAGTGTGTCAAGAAGATACATGGAAGATGAACTGGAAACGAAGTATCGTGCTGAGGTGGAGGAGGCTTTGAAGAAGGCCAGAAAGATGAGAAAAAGGAGGATTTGTGAAGAGTGCTTACCCGTGGAGACGCCACCAACAGGATATACTATGCAACAAGTGGCCGCCATGCCTCCTCTGGACCGTTACAGATTGGGTGAAGTGGTGGAAGACGAGTACGTGGACGCTTCTCAACGGCTTTCGGACGTGAACGCTTCAAAGGCACATGCAGACGCACAAGGCAAAGTTGTGTCGTGGAAGGAGCTTGGTGTGTTGGCGATGGATGCTCGAGTGTCAAGTGATTCACCGCCATTTGGCTACGTGCCCCGGTGGCCTCTCCGTGGAGATGGTGTGGAAGCGGTACGGCAAAGTGTGGTGAAAGATGTGGTGGAAGCAACTCCGTTCCCCAGTTTGGTGATGCTTTCACAGAAGGGAAAAGAATTTCATGCAGAAGCGTCGAGGTTAACTGGGCGTGATCCAAGGGAGTGGGTGGAATTGAGTGAAGCAGCAGACTTTTTTAAAGGAGAATCTGCGCTGATGATGGCAGAAGGAGAAGCTTCCCAAGGCTGCAATACAGTGATCAAAGTAGGCGACAAGCTCTTTACTATCCCGCCAGAGTGTGCGATTGGAGAGAGGGGATTCGTTCATGCGTCATGACATGAGGGGGGAGTGGAGAAAGAGTGGATGTGAGGTTTCGCTGGATCGACAAGCTCAAGTGTTAGGAGAAGTTCCAAGTGCTTCGGAGGACCGATTTGTGGAGAAGCAAGATGCAGCAGCCGTGCAGAGGAGGGACGGCATGAAGACAAGGTCTGATTTTGAGAGAAAGTGGCAAGAAATGAGGCGGAAGCGTGTGGTGTGTGTGGATTCGGATGGGTAGTTGAAAGCTCGTGCAGAGTTCGAGCGGCAAGTGACAGAGACATGGGAAGATGAAGACGTTGCGAGGATGCAAGGTATGTATTGCAGGGTGTAATGTACATGATGTGGACATTTGTGCATACCTCTGTTGAGATGTTGGTTGTTGACGCAGTGTGATTTGTTTCTGTGTATATGGTGAACATGATGCAGGTCGGCAGTTGAATGGATCAGGTACCTTTGGAGCGAACGAAGGCTGTGTGGAGGGCATTGGACCGTAAGTGGCTTTTCGTGGTTTTGTGAAGTTTTGAGTGTTGTTTGCACATGTCGGAGTGTTGACTAACAGGAAATTGTGTTGTTCTACAGGATCAAGGTGCAGACATTGAATGGGTTGCTGAAGAAAAGTCCTGGTTTGGTCCGGTTTTCAGACAATTCGCCGAAGGCAGTTGACGTGGAGTTCCAGGTGAGGTGCTTTGCTGTCTTTGGGAAAAGATGGCTGAACATGGGGAGCGTACCTCTATCATATCTTTGAGGGAGGGCAGGTGTGGCCCTTGGAACTGGAGATGTTGGTGGACAACATAGCGCATTATGGTTGTGTGTTGTGGAGGCAACGTAACCAAGGACTGAAAGGTAATGAACCTGCTGGAGTATGGCATCGATTTCATGACGAGAAGTTTCCATCGAGTACGTGGTTGCGTGGGTTTGTGTGGGAGCTAACGTTCTGGAACATGCGGTGAACAGAGATGCAACTGCGAGTCTACCGTCCCCATCATATCTGTTTTGGGAAAAGAGTGTGAGTGAGGCAATAGCGGAAGCTGCTGCCGGTTTTCAGTCAAGTGTTCGGAAGGTGGCGGGGCTGGTCATGGATACTTTGGCAAAGACAATTTTCAACAGTTTGGGTGCCGCACAACAGCAGGTGGCGCAGGCCACGGTCCAGCGTTCAGAGGGGATGTTAAAGGGCACTTTTGTGGACCTGGTTGATGCTGCTAGCACGCATGCTGATTGGGGACGCAGAATGGCACGGCTCCACGTGCAGCGACAGAACGGGCTGAGAAATGATGGGGATAGGTTTTTACAAGGAGAGGAGACGAACGAGGGTGACGATGGTGAAGGTGGCGGTGGCAAGAGGAGGAGGATGATGTAATCTTTTGTGGAAACTGAGTGGTTGGTCATGTTGTGATGTGTTGGTTTGAACTGAAGTGTTTGGTTTATGTTGGTCTCTTCTTGGCTCCAGACGTGCATGTGACAAGGTTGTTCATATGAAAATGTGGGAGAACGTGTATTAATGTATTTATTGTCTATGGTGAAGTGTGATATGTTAGACATTTGAGGTTGTAGGTGGATATGTATGCATGTACAGTCGTGGGTGAAGGAAAGCAATTGAGTGACTGTTATGAATTGAATTAAGCGTGTAACTCTGATTACAATACATGGAAGTGAAGGGGACATGAATGGATGAAACATGTCCACTGTACTATTTGTGAGTGGGTGAAGCAAATGAATTGCACACATGTGTGAGTGCAAGGGACTTCTAGAAGTTGATGTGAATTACATTGTTGAAGGGTTCTATGCAGGATGGTGAAACAGAGTGCGGTGAATCTTGGCATCTATGAGGACATAAGACCACTCCAGGTTGGGTGATCGCTCAGCTAGCTGTCAAAACTTTAGGTCTACAAGAATTGGGCCAGTCACAAGCCACAGGAAGGACTTGTCTTGACAGAAGTTGGCACTCGTGTCTGGAGTTGCGAGATTGAACCACGTTGGCGAGTGCTTGCTGTCTAAGGCTGCGTCCGGCGTTGACATGAGGTTGCTGTACTTATCACAA
>SZWC01023152.1:4482-18229 GCA_023375785.1 Penium margaritaceum | reverse complement strand
GAGAGAGAGAGAGAGAGAGAGAGAGAGAGAGAGAGAAGTTGGATGCACATTTACTTGAATGGAATTGTACGAAGACAGTGAGGTGTGTGCTAGCTTCTAAGACAGTTCATCGAGACGTATAATGTGGTCTTCCATGCTGGTCCAAAGTTGTGTTTGTGTGATTGTGCGAATCCATCTGCGGTTTCCTGTTCGTTCAGCAACCTTTGTAGTCTTCAGTGCAGCTAACGTTGGTCCTGCCACCATCCAAAGAAACCATCATCTTGACAGAAGCCTGTACTGTACAGCTTTGTTGCAGAGAAGTACCAATAAGGGTAATTTTTCCCTTTCAGGTTCCTGCCAGGGATTGCAGTGTTGTTAATGTACTGGATGCAGTAGATGTAGTATATGGCGGACACTGCAATCATTGTATCCCAAGTAGGCTCGTTGAATGTCTGTCCTGTATAAACATTGATGGACATGGAGATAGACGGATGTTGACGGACACGTCCGTGCAGAAATGAATGGATATCCTCAAATGGGTTCATGCACACAAAAAACAGTGAAAGACACACATGTTAAAGCATAGTAGAGGATAGAAGTGAAGCCGGACGACGCACGTTGAGTGCGTCGTTGTGAGCGCTAGACATGTTGCTGCGCTAGATGTTTGGTCGCGCGTACACCTCACGGAGGATGTCACTATTGAACACACAGTAGGACCATTCAGGTCTTGGTGAGCGTTCATCCAAGTGTCGTCATGGTCACTACTGAGAAATAACTGGTGTCGTATGAAGAGCAGGAGTTTATACTTGGACATGAGTATATTGTTCCATCTTACCTCAATGTATGGTTGGGTACGTGTTGTTGGCGGCAGTTGTGGGTTTTGCGCTTCATCTGCTAGGAGAGCTGCGATGCGCCCATCCCACATGCTTACATCCTCTGCAAAGCCTTCCTCGTCCATCAGCAGCAGGTCTGGGCCGTGTGGCGTTGTTGGGAGTGGTAGCGTGTTTGGAGCCATGGCTGCTGCTGCAGGCTCTGCCGATGTTGCTGGTGCACGTCAAGCCTGAGTTGTGAGAGAGGCTTGGCAATGGCAGCTGTTGCTTGACAGGACGAAGGTGTGGAATGAGGTGAATCGAAAAACTCTGACGGTGCGATCCTCGGTCTGTGTGGTCGTGCGGAGGCAGCGGAGGCGGTAGTCGTGAGGCACCAGCACACCAACTGTTTTGCGGAGGTGCGACATTTGCGGCCACGAGGTCTTGGACGTGCCCAAATGGGTATGATGTTGATATGTGGAGAAAAGTTGTGTCGTTGTGTCATTCGGGGTGCTAAAAACGACAATGTCAATGGCATGAGGAGGGCGATGTTGGGGTGCTTGGTCGTCAACACAGTGGAGTGTACCGAGGGTTGTTGGTCGTACGGGAATGGATACGAGGGAACCGGACACTTGTTCAGGAGGATGTAGTTGGACATCGTCGTGTGTACATCACTTTTGTGTGAAGTTGTACTTGGGCATACGTGGATATGGGTGTACGAGGTTGAGTAGAAGGGTTGTGGTGGCGATGTCGTCCGGTGTCCGATGGCCGATCTGCTTGGGGTTACGTGTCTGGCGTCGGGATGAGTAGGTATTCGGGGTTGAGTTATCCTTTGATGTATCTATTGAGAAAGTGTGTTGATGCATGGTCCCCCTTTTTTTAGAGTTTGCGAGTTGAAATGACATGAAAAGACGGCCATGTAAGAGTCAACCAATACATTGTGCATTCATTTTAGCGTGGTATTGTGTTCTTCCAACAAAAGGTTCCGAGGAGGGGCGGAATCACAAGATTTTTTGGTTGTGACTGAAGATGAGGTTCGACGTGGCAGCGGTTGCTGTCCAATGGGGTAGCCGAGTGCCAAGGTGGACTTGAGTCGTACGGTGACAACATTGTTACAGAATTTGTGCGGAGACATGGTGTCCGGTTGATGTTGTCTGAATGGATTGCTGAGTAGGTTGTACATGTCGTGCGAAGTCCGACGTCGTTGTAGATGGAGACTGTTTTCCGACTTTTGGCGTGTGCCCGGTGAACGTATTGTTGTTTACCGTCACATTTCTGTGATTTCCCTCATACGCGGGACTTAATGTTGTTTTGAATGTGGTTCCCTCGTTAAGCTCTGGTTTGAATGGTGTTGTTGAAGGTTGAAGTCACAAACAGATGAAAACATAGCGGTGGAACAATACTCTTCATAGCAGGTGTGGCGTATGGTGTGGCGTGTCAGATTATGTCTGGCCGTCATTGAAGATAACGTCTGACGTGTCGTGGGTTCTGGTTCTTGAAGGCAGACAGATGTGAACATCGGGTATAAAAAACAATGGTGACTAGTTTGTTACGGAAACATTGTGGATTTGAACATAGTTTGGTGGTGGTCCGGTGCAGGATTGAACGAGGTGTGCGAATGACGTACATGGGTTCGAACATTGGTAACTTGAATTCTATGGTGTGAAGTGGCATCCACTCGGGGTAGGCTATTGGTAGTTGTTCATGTTTATACGATGTGGCCCAACCGTCTCGCGTGTCGGTAGTGGTCGTGCGAACGTTGTGTTTTGGGTAGGCGAGCACTGACCTCTTCATTGATTTCTGATCCACGTGACATATGTGATGTTAGGTGTTACGAGGTGCGATGATGTGGGACATTCCGGGTGTTTATGGTGAAGGATGTGTGTACAGAGTTTTCCATTTGCGGAATCATGCCATAATTTGGTAGACATGTGGGTAGGTTATTGCTGCATTCGCTCGAAAGCTTGTGGTGTTGTTCTTTGTTAAACATGGTAAGTGCCCACTGCATATGGTCTACCAAGAGTCCGGGGTTTTTGGATTTTGGATGCTCGATGTTTGGAGAGAACCTGGTAAAGGAGGTTGACGATGAAGGTTGATGGGAATGCGACTTCATTTTCAGTAAAATTGTACATGTCTACATCGCGGTGTGACAATCTGGTTTTGATGTACGTAACGTTGTGGGCAGGATGAGTTTAAGAATTGTACCTATGTTATGTTGTTAGTGTTACGTAGCTTCGATAACAGTTTGGGATTTTTGGAAGGGAGTATGATGGGACACAGTCGAGGTCAGGGAAGGATAGGTGGGGTTCCGAAACTGACTGATTAGTTTGTAGTTGGTTTTGCAATGTCGCTAACGGCCATGGCGAGCTGTTGTGGAATGGCCGACTACCTCGTTAACTAGCCGTCTAGCGTGTGAGGACGTCGCGATGGCGGGAACCGTGGTCAAAAACCAACTAATTAGTCATGGGCCTTCGCGAGCCCAAAACCACCATTTTAGTTGAACTAAATCGACTAAACGCCCAAAACGCCTCAGACTGAGACTAATTTGCATCCAATCACGTGCGCGGAAGTCACGGATGCAACTACACAAACTAATAGTTCAAACTATTCGTGCATTTGCAGCAAAATCACGGGAAAACGGCCGTAACTACTAGTTCAACTAGTTAGTCGCGATGCCAATGGACTAATTAGTTAAGCACGCAACTCAATATTTTGAATCTCAAACTAGTCAGTTTTGGAACACCACCATATAGTCCGATTTCGGCATTGTTAGTATCCTTTTGGCACGTGGCGTACCCGCGTGACTCCTGCCGTTGGCAGAGCTTGTACGATCGGAGAGCATTGAAGGTCGAGGCCGTCTGTTGTGGTCTCTGCCGTGGTGTACGAGGTACGTAAGCACACAGGGAATTAGGCACATTGCTGAAGAGGGAAGTACAAATGCAATGCGCTGAGAGATAGAACTGTCGTGTGCAGGGTGTGGACGTAACTTAACTGAGCAGCGGAATTGGGTTGGATATACACAATGTTCCGTGAAGTTGACTAAGGTGCGTCCGTCCGATGTTCACGTGTCATGGGATTTGTATACGTTTCGTCGATGGATTCATGTTTAAAGTCACTTTTTTGAATTTCAGGCATCAAGGACGAAGTGTATCCAACGGGACAACGACGCAGACCTTGTTGTGCGTTTCCTTTTGGCGAGCTTGGTTCATTTCGCATCTTACAGTAGGTTGTGTTTCCCTTGTCGGGAATGGTTGGTCTGTGTTTTTGCTCCTCTTGTGGTGTATCGTGGATGTTGTGTTCATTGCAATATGTGGTATGTTGTGTGCATTAACAGTGGGTGGTCAGTTGCACTCGGACATCACGTGTGGCGATGGCGGCAGAAGCATCACACGGAAGGCTGGAGGCAATTACTCTACCAAGTGGATGTGAGGGTGAGAAGTAAATGTTTGTGATGAGAATAAAGGCGTGTGTATTGGATGGGAACTCATTGTTCCGATGTTTCTTGTGGATTTTGTTTGGTACTGAGGATGAGCGCATGCAAGTACGGGGGAAGGTTGTGAACTTTGCGTTTGAACATTTTGACATTGTTGAACATCTATGTTCAGCTGCGCATGGCTTCCATTGTCCTAATGCACAGTCGTATGTGGCTTTCATGGGTAATGTTGGTGTATGGGGTGGGTCGACAGAGATGTTGTTGTTCTGTGCAATGATGAATTGTGCAACAATGCTTGTGTGGAACAATGATCAAATCCTCATGTTCAAGTGTGGTCATGGGAGTGTGACGTCCGCATGTTTTCATATCGTGTGTGCTGAGTGTCATTTTGACATTTTTGTAAGGGATGAGGATGTTTGTGGAAGGGAGTTCAGTGTGGTGCAGCAAAGTATTTTCTCAGTGCAGTACTTGAGCGACAACATTGTACAGTGTACACACATGATTTTTCCGCCAGAGCTTTTGGACAAGGAAGTTGATGGCGATGGCGATTTTCCAGATTATCATCGATCTAGACCGACACAAATATGTTGTGTTGCACATGGTGTATTCAGGCTGCAGTGACCATTGTCGCTGTATGACATGAGTCCTGCTTTGTTTGGATGTCCCTAGCACATGCAATGTGTTGGTATTCGTGGCAAAGGGAAGCACATGTTTTCAGCTATATTTGTGGCCACCCATGGGTGTGAAGAAAAGCACATGGATGTACGCATTGAGATAGCTCGATTTGCAGCTATTAATTTCAATGAATTTGGTGTGCCGTTGGGTACAAGCCATCCAAGGACTTGGGATAGTAGGCAGGCATACCTGAACCATATTTTTACAGATGGGACATGGGGGTCCTTTGGTGAACTGCTGGTAGTTGCAGTCTTGTACAAACAATTTTTTTTTGTGTGGCAGAGTGATGTCCGGGTTTTCCATCGTGTTTTCTTTTCGCATACCATTTTTGGCCCATGGGTACATCTGAAGTACAATGGGAACCATTTTGACATACTTCAGTCAAATAATGATGGCGTTCTGTATGGGACTCAGGTAACGCCGCAATCTTTCGTACGCTGAGAGTACCACAGGTCCTCACATGTTACAAATGGCATGATGCTTCAGTCTTCTGCTAGGTTGGATCTTTCTCCGTGTGAAAGTGGGAATGCCGTCCACCTTTGTCCTCGAACGAATGTGAATACCGAACGTGTACCTCCAACGTTGCAAGTTGGAGGCACGGTTCAAGTCAAGGAACGAAAGCAGTTGGCAAAGTTTCTTCATTACTGTTGGATGTTCTGAATGAGAATATCCCATTGAGAACAATAAGGAGTGTGGAATCAATTGGTGGTCCTCAGAATCGACCTGGCCCTGAGTCTAATTTTCCCAACAGCGAATGAAAGGATGGCAAACCAGTGATGAAACATCGTCGTTTCATGTCAAAGGAAACATTGTATTGTAAGATTGAGAAGGAGGTGAAGGAGAAGTTCAGTATGTGCTGTGAGTCAGTGGGTACAAGGTTTGTGGGTGTGTACGAAGTGAAGTCGAAACGTGACATGAAGTACAAGTGTCAGGTTCTGAACCACCAGTTTTACGGCTTTTTTAGTCATTTTTCTGCTGCCGTTGTTTGCGAGTACTTGCTCTTCTCGCTCGGTGGATTGATGTTCCGCCCTAAAGCCAATTTTCCACAGCTACGACATTTGTTCGTGGTTAATGGCCAGCTCACTCAAAATGAGCTCTTCCATGCATTAATAACTGATGAACGCCGGGAATGTACAGTACGTACAGGTAGGAGGATGGATGTTGATGCCTACTTGCGTGATATGTTGGATGGACCGTGTACACCATGTACATTGTGCGACATGTTGTGTTTTAGGTGTCGGATGCGTGAAGGATCCAGTTGCAATGAAATACTTTGTTCTGTTTGTGCTCCTGTCTCAAAACAGGGCGGAACTACTCCATTTGGAGTGAAGGACAACTTCAGTATGAATACATTTCCTTCAGATTTATCATCCTTGTTGTCTCTGCAGGAACGTTTGGTATGACCTTCTGTGCCTTTCATGAACATTGTTCTGTTGAACCAAGGACGGCACAAGGGTTTACGAGGAGCGGTCACAACTGTCCCTTCGGATTTTGTTGCCGCGACCATTGACCATGTCAGAGACAGTATGCCTTGCATTCAAACGCAACCTCTTTGCGAGGTTGGGGGTTCAGATGTCAAGTGTACAAGTTGGAAAGCTTGTGTTGGAGCTCGGAGAACATGTGCACAGTGAAGCACAATGTGAGACGGACGAGTGTCATGCATCATCATCCCAAGACNAAGTTGAGGCAGAGTTCTCGCATTTTGAGGATGATCAAGTCAAGCAAACGATGCACTTTAGGATTCCATTGTTCCAGGAAATGTCCAAAGGACATCTGATCACAACGCCATGTGAGGGAAAGACTCCTTGTCACATTGTTTCTTGGAATGACATGGAGGAGTTGTGCTTTCCGTCACTCTTTGGTGGACAGAGAAGATCTGGGAACATTGTCCTCAATTTCAGTGGTCCAAAACCGGACTGCTCGGTTCCTTACCGGAAGTGGTGAAGTGGGAATTGTTTAATCATGATCTTAGATTTGCCCAAAGACCGGACAATTATTTTTTCAAGTTCTATGTCTGTCAAATGTTGAACGCTCGTGACATCATGTCCCTTCGGCCAAGGTAGTTGTTCCAGAAGAGGATTATTGCGGGGGATCTTCAAAACAGTGAGGCACGAAGTAGGTTGTTGGACAACAACCTCATCTTCAACGAATTCAAAAGGATGCGGGGTACCATCGCGTATTGGGACGACAACAAGAAGGAACTGTTTGTGTTTTCTAGGAAGAAAAAACAGAACCCAACCTTTTTCTTCTCTCCGAGCATGGCTAACACCCGGTAGCCTGAACTGTTGGGCATATTGTCCAAAGTCGCAGGAAAGGGGTTGTCACGCAGTGAAATTGATGCGCTCCAATCGCAAGAGAGGAAGAAGCTCATTGCAGATGACACAGTGTCACCTTCACGATACTTTCACCACCGTTGTCGTTCTCTTTTCAAGAACGTTATTGCCACAAAAAATGGATCACTCGGTCATGTGGACAATTACTTTGGGGTTGTGAAATTCCAGCACCGTGGAAGTCCCCACTGTCATGTCTTGCTGTGGGTGAAGGATGCCCCAGACCTGGAGTCCCAGTCCCCTGACAATGTTGTTGAATTTGTGGATAAGTATGTATCCACAAATATTGACTTGTTACAGCCTGATCTACAGTCCCTACAAGTGCACAAGTGTAGATACCGCTGTCGCAAGCATAAAATCTCTAAAACATGTGTGTTTGGCTTTCCAAAACCACCTTGTGACAATTCCGTCATTTCTCTTCCTCTTTATGAAAGTACCTTACCCGCTGAGAGAAAACATTACAGTGTATGCAAATAAAACTGCAACACTGAAGACAATTACCACCGACATTGCCTTTGATAATTTCTTCAGTTGTGTGAGCTTTCTGAAGTTGAATATGTTTGATGTGTACGTTCATCTCTCAAAAAGGCAACCCTACTGTACAAAAGGATGCCAATGCATCAGAATGTAAACCCGTTCAACCCTGATGTCTTGAGGCTTTGGCAGGCCACCATGGACATACACATGTGCAAACATCCATATGCAGTGGCGAGTTACATTGTTTCATACACGTGTAAAGGAAACTGGAACATGAGCCGCACGCTCAAATCTGTGATGGAAGTTTTGAAAAAAGAGGGGTGCACACAGAACGTTCGGAGTGTGATGTATAAAGTTGGCAATTCTCTCATACATGATCAAGAGGTCAGTGCCCGGGAGGCTGTGACCTTAATGACTGGATTGCCATTGAGGTTCTCAAGTCGGTCCTTTGTGTTCATAAACACAAGCCCCCATGAGAAACGACTCCTTGTGAAGCCAAAAAGTGGAGCTTGAAAAATTGGACCCATCTTCTGAGGATTTGTTCATTTTGTATGCTGCTGTCTCCCCGTATGAGAGACGGCCAATCGAGCTTGAGAACGAATGCGTGGCAGACTTGTTGTCAAAGTATACGTACCGGAAGAAGGCAAAGCACATGACTGATGCCTGTGAGGAAAACGAGAAGGAAGAGGAGTTTGATGACGATGTGGACGTGGACTATCTTGAAAAGGAGGGGTCCTTGGATGACACATCGGTAGTACACAACGGTGAGTTTTTGTTTGACTCAATGGCGCTGTATCGCGTATAAAAGGTCCCAAAGATTGTGCGATTTGTGAATCACCGGTCTGACAGGGATGACTACGAGTACAAACGTGAAAAGGTTTTCCTCTTTGTTCCTTTCCGGAAGGAGGAAGACCTCACTGTACAGTTTGTAACATCTTGAATTTTGGCGAATGAAACAATCATCTCACAGAAGATTGAGGAGTGTTCTCCAAAGTCTTCAAAGTGGGAAACAATTTTGTGCGATTTTGAGAGTGTTCTCAGGTCCTGCACAATGAAATGGTGGATGATGAGAGTAATACTTGACGGAACATGAAAGTGGTACCAACTTTGAGCACGTTGACCGTCACATGTTTTCAGACAAGGCAAAGAGTGACAAAGATTTTTTTCTTATGGATTCCAAACTAAACTCCGAGCAGCGTGCTGTTGTGGATGACATCATGCACATTGTAAGTTTTGGAAAATAAGTTGTTCGACTGTTCCTTTCACGAGGCGCTGGTGTAGGGAAGTCAACGGTGGTGCATGCATTGTATGAGCGTCTGTTACGCTTCTACAATGCTGCTCCAAACTCAGACCACACGTTGCTCAAGATGTTGAAGCTCGCGCCAACTGGCGTTTTGCGTTAAATGTGAATGGGTTCACCATTCATCATTCGATGAAATTGAGCACTCGAAAAGGGACTTACATACCTCTATCCTCTGAATCTCGACATGTGCTTGCATGTGAGCTAGGTCGTGTACAGTTCATTATTGTGGATGAAGTGTCGATGGTTGGTCGTCCGATAATGCATTTCCTAAATCGCAGAATGAGAGAAGTGAAAGGGATAGATCTGCCTTTTGGTGGTGTACATATCATCTTTGTGGGTAGCATATTTCAACTAAAACCAATACTGGATGGATATCCGTTTGAACCTTTTGATGACACACTGAGTGCAAAAAAAGAAGAATCTGTGCCGACATTCCTCCCATGGGCTAGTGTGTCAATGTTCAAGTTGCAGACTGTCATGTGACAGCATGATCACTTTTTTGCAAATACTTTGAACCGTCTCCGTGAAAACAGGTGCACGGTGGCAGATCATGACTTTTTCCAAACTCTGCTTATTGACCAATAGAAGAAAGCCGACATGACCGACAAGTTGCACCTTTTCACAACAAACGACAAGGTCAACGCACACAACAAGATGATGTGCGACATAGCGCCCAGTACCAAGTTTGTTTTCCAAGCATGGGATGCGTGTATCAGCCATGGCGATGGGCGTTGTGGTCACCAGTCGTTGGATGAAGCATGTGGCGACAGACGATATACAACCAGTCTATGTAAGACTCTTCATTTGTACATATGATGTCGTGTTCAAGTCATTTTGAACATGGACGCGAGTGATGGCTTTGTGAACGGGGCGACGGGCATCCTTCGTCATGCAAGCCTGGTTAGAAATGAGGTGCTCACATTTTGGGTGGAGTTCCCAAACGATGTCGTTGGACAGAAGCAATGATTGAAGTATGCACAACTTAGAGCGGATGAGGGTGTCAATGCCAATTGGAAACCCATCAAACGGGTCAAAAAAACCTTCCAAGTCAAGGACAACAACGGTTTCAAAGTGTCGCGAAGGTAGTTTCCACTTGTCCATGCAAATGCAATTACCGTCCACAAAGCACAACGATGCACTTTCAGAGAGGATGCAGTGGTTGACTTAACTTCCTTTGCACCAGAGCACATGTAACATGTTGCACTGAGCAGGTTTTCTGATGCACAATTCATCCCTCTTACAGAGTACAACAGTGACAACATCAACTTGTCTTCTAAGGTTGTTTCAGAAATAGAGCGGTTGTGACGAAGAGTGCACTCTCCACGTTTGCAGCGCCTCAAATCTCTGTGTACTCCACCATCGTTCTCCGTGTACTACCACAACATTCAAAGTCTCCGCAAGCATGGGCACAATGTCCTCAACCGCCATGAACTTCTGCATGCAAACACCATCATTCTCGCTGAAACACATCATCACAACAGCTATGCTCATCGCCATGACAGTGTACACGAAAAGGCTGTACATTATTCTTCCAGTGTGGTTGGAGGAATACTTGTTGCAACTATGTACAATGGAGCTATGAATGAACACGGTGAAGGAGGATTTGATGCTATGTCATGGTGTGAATGGATCTTCCCAACAATGCCTATAATTTTCTTTGAAATTTATCGCTCTCCTTCTTCGGCAGATAAGCCACTGTTGGAATTCGTCCGCAACTTTGCCTCAAGTTCATTCCCACTTGTCCTTGTAGGTGACTTCAATTTTCACAAGGAGCTTACGATACCAGAGAGTCTCCAATTTCTGAAAAGCAGGAGTTTTCAGATGTTGATCACTTGTCCAACTCATGAGAGTGGCTCCATTATTGACCCTGTATGGACGAATGTACACGGTGTGCACATGACAATCCACCCACAGGAAACTGTAACGGGTTGAGTCTCCAGCTCCTGCTCTGAAGTCATCGTCGGAGTTTGTAGAATGGCGTTCTCAGTCCGCGTCAGGGGTTTACCCCCTTCGCAGGACCGAGGGGGAATCGTCATCAATGACCCAAAGCAGGGAGACTCGAATATCTCGAGTCTCCAGAGGCCCATTTCCGTTTTTAACCAAACCCCTGGTTTTGGGACCCAAACCGGTGGTTTTTACCTCAAACTCCTATGTTCGCACGAGTTATTTTGTTTATTTTATGTCAAAGTTCATCCCAAACAAACTTCGATTTACGTTTTGCCGTTCTGACGTGAAATCATCGCGTGCGAGGCACGCTGGCGATTTTGCGCCAGTCCTCTAGTCCTCACCCTCGCTCCCCCTATCCCTCGTCCTCGCTTGCTTGTTTGCAAGGAGGGCAAGGGGGGGGCGAGGGCACGAGGCCACGAGGCCTCGCCCTCGAGGCCCTCGTGGCCCCTCAGCCGCCGATCGGGCTGAGGTCGCGATCGGCGGCTGGCGGCTGGCCGGCTGGTGGCTGGCTGGTCGCTTGGCCGGCCGCCGGCCGTCTAGCCGGCCGGCAGCGAGCTGGCCGGCGGCCAGCGAAGTGCTGGCCGCCGGCCAGCCCTCGTTGACGGGAGGGGTGGTGCGCAATTACCCCTTGCTTCAGCGAGGAGGGCGGGCAACACTGGCCCTCCCGCTACATTCCTCCCCACTTGTTATGAACCGTCTTGGTTCATGAACAACAAGCAAGATTTTCAGTTAGTGAGTCATCAACATTGTGAAAGAAAACTAATAATTTCAATCACCAGCTAGACATGAACACGTGCATGGTACTTGGACCTAAGCTGCAGCTTGTAGGTCTGCACGGCTAGCGGCCTCCCCCTTTAGGCTGGAGCGTCCGCGCGACAACCATGTTGGACATCCCCAACCTCCTATGGTCGCTGTCCATGAATGCTGCCCTGTGGGAATGTTGTTCACTTTTTCCGCGTTCAGATGGTACCTCCTGCCACGCGTCAATCTGTGCGAGCTGTCAGCTCGCTCAAGTAATCGTTGGCCACCCCTGTGGGCAACCGAGATTTGGGCTCCCATGAATTATGCTCAGGTCCACAACCGGCCCAATGAACGAGGTACTCCCTAACAACGCACAAACGAAGAGTACGCTCTCGGTGCTGGAGTAGGCGAAGGACCTCGTATTGGCCGTCGGCAGCAAGGTCTGCTGGCGATGGCTAAACAGTTCCCTCTGCCTTTTATGGAGCCAGTAGGCTCACATGAAACACGTTATGTATCTTCATACTTGGCGGAAGTAGCAATCTGTATGCCACTGGCCCGATGCGTGCCACAATGGGAAACGGTCCAATCCACTTTGGTAGAAGTTTTTTTGCCCCTGGCGACTTTAGTCAAAGGTTTTTAGTGCTAAGCAGAACTTTGTCATCGATGTCAAACGAGACCTCCCGACGACCTTTGTCGGCATATGCCTTTTGTCATTCCCGAGCTACTTGAAGGTGACCCTTTGCCTCTTGTAACAAGGAGTCGATGCGCTCGACAAAGGCTTGAGCGGAAGGAACCTGCCCTTTTGTACTCCCACTCTTCACCAATGAAGAGGGTACCACTGGATGCCGACCACTGTTCAACAAGAACGGTGTGAACAGTGTGGACTCGTTCACTGAGTTGTTCACCGCAAACTCCGCCGGTGCTAGGAATTCTTCCCAATCATGCATGGCAAGGTCGACATACATGCGGAGCATCTGCTCCAGAGTGCGATTCATGCGCTCTGTTTGTCCTTCACTTTGAGGGTGAAATGCTGTCAAAATTTGCGACTCACTGCCGAAGTACTCATGCATCTTTTGCCAAAACTTTATAGTAATTTTTTTATCTCTATCAGAGATAATGTGCAACGGCAAGCCGTGGTACCTTACAACACCTTTAAAGAAGACACGAGCGGTCTCCTCTGTGTTCACGTCACTGGTTGTAGGAATGAAGTGTGTCATCTTCGTCAAAAGATCCACAACCACTAACATTGCATCGTGGCCACGGGCCGTGTCCGGAAGACCAGTATTGAAGTCCATGCTGAAGCACTCCCATGGAGTCCCAGGAATGGGAAGCTATTGGAGGAGTCCAGCAGGCTTCTTGTTACTAGCCGTATTTCGAAGACATGGGTCGCATGTCATCCAATACTTACGGACATCGACACTCCATCCTGGCCACCAATAGTGGTTGGAGAGTTCCTGTTCGGTCTTTCGGGGTCCCATATGACCTGCGACCGGCGGGTCGTGGAACTAGGAGGTAACCTTTGCTCGAAGGTCTCCCGAGTTTGGCACAACAACTTGTTCTCCGTGCCAGAAGATTCCTGCGGCCTCCACCAAGCCGTACTTGTCCAGATTTTGAGAGTCTTGAAACCAAGAATCCACACAGTATCCCATCCAGATCCTGTTTACAAAAGCGTTGTAATGGATGATCTCTCGTGGTGGTTGCCGTAGAGGTGCAGGGGGATCTGGTGATTGTAGTGTTGCTGTTGCAATGGCCATAAAACACCCACCAACCTCGGTGGTCGCTTTAATTTCCACAGGTTGTCGGTTTAGTGGATCGGCCACATTGATGCGTCCTTGCCGATATTCCCATGTGAATAAGAATCGGCTCAGGTATTCGTTCCAACGCGCCTGTCGTCTTGACAGGTTTGGTTGCGTTTGGAAAAACACCAATGGATTATGGTCGGTCACGACAGTCACACCCCCTTCTGCACGCTCGAGGTAGCAATGCCACATCTTGAAAGCGTGTACTACCGCAAGGAGCTCTTGATCCCCAGTCGTGTACCGCGTTTCTGCGG
>SZWC01023151.1:18288-31005 GCA_023375785.1 Penium margaritaceum | reverse complement strand
TCACACAAAGCCTATCGGCTTTGGGACCAGGCAGCAGGCAAGCTCGTGAGGAGCCGCGACGTCGTGTTCGACGAACGCACCCTTGGAAAGGGAGAGCTGCTGGACCCGACCCTCACTCCCAAAGTGGGAGAGTGGATAGTGTTGCTTGAGTCCGGAGACCAAGCACCCAACAACTGGCTTGCCTTGCCAGCAGGTGGTGGGAATGGGAGAGTGGCTGCGGAGGATGATGCAGCATCTGACATGGACGCGGATACCGAGGCGTCCGAGGCTTCCGAGTCTGACTTGGAGTCTGACGACTCTTCTGACGACAACGATGACGACAGACCACCACCTGTGGAAGCACCAACACCAAAGCAAGAAGCGGAACCACTACCCCGGCGCAGTTTGCGACCAAAGAGAGCACCTTTGCGGTATGAGGATGATTGGACCGGCCTTAGCTGGTCGTGCATGGCTCAGGGAGAGCCATCCACAGTGGTGGAGGCCATGAATGGCCCAGATGCGGACAAGTGGAAGGAGGCAGTGGATAGCGAGCTCGCATCCATTGCCGAGAACGGCACGTGGGTGCTGGTGGATAGACCCGACAAGGCCCACGTGGTGGGATCCAAGTGGGTCCTCCGAGTGAAGAAGAAGCAAGACGGCAACATCGACAAGTTCAAAGCAAGGGTAGTGGCTAAGGGGTTCTCTCAACGCCCGGGCTCCGAGTACGATGAGACGTTCGCGCCCGTCGTGACCTTTCCCTCCATCCGCTCTCTCCTTGGCATTGTTGCCGCAAAGAACTTGGAGATACACCAGATGGACGTCAGGACAGCTTTCCTTTATGGGAAGCTTGACAAGGAAGTGCTGATGGAGGTGCCCGAAGGAGTCGAAGCTCCCAAGGGCAAGGNCTGTACGTGGATGATCTGATCATCTGCTCGTCTTCGGTCGAGCTGCTGGATGGGCTGAAGTCTGACCTCAGCAAAAGGTTCAAGATGAAGGACATGGGTCCTCTCGAGTACTACCTTGGGATTGCCATCCACCGCAACCAAGTAGCAGGCACCATCGAACTCAACCAAACCAAATACATCGGTGAGGTGCTGAAGCGCTACCACATGGAAGACTGCAAACCTGTCAGCACCCCAATGACGACCGACACAAAGCTGAAGGCCTCCATNGGGAGGAAATCTCGACGACAGGAAATCCACCTCTGGATACGTGTGTATCTTGAATGGCGCTGCCATCTCATGGGCCAGCAGGAAGCAGGATTGTGTTTCCGTGTCCACGGCTGAGGCAGAGTACGTTGCTTTGTCTGAGGTGTGCAAGGAGACTCAATGGCTCCGTAGCCTGCTTGGCGAAATGACAGTGCCACAGAAAGACGCCACGATCGTACACGTGGACAACATGAGCACCATCTCGATGGCTGAAGACGAGATCATCCCTCGGCAAACAAAGCACATTGACATACGTTACCACTACTCATGTGACCTGGTCATGAAGAATGTGGTGGACTTGCAGCACTGCGGAACAAAGAGCATGCTCGCTGACTGCATGACCAAGCCGTTGGACAGCGACGTGTATTATGCAGGCATTCGTGGATTCGGCATGAGGAGTGCGGCAGAGGAAGGGTGAGCTCCAAGGCATTGATGAAGCCGAGCAAGGGACAGATGGACAGAGGTGCAAGGGAGAGATTTGTTGAAATAGTGTGCACCTTGTCCACTGCCTAGCTGGCTAGCTACACATACAGACAAGGCATGCACTGCTCTATGGAGTATGTCCCCTTGGTCTGTTCTGAGATGGGCCAGGAATGCACTGCCCATAATCGGTATGTCCCCTGTGGCTCATCATAGGAACCATACCTTTTTGGCTTGGTTGATTAGGCACCGGAGTCTCAAACCAGAGGTCGCGGGTTCAAACCCCGCGACGGCCGCAATTTTCTTTGTGGCCAAAACTGGGACAGGAAGCTTCTAGGAAGCTTACTAGAGCCTGCCTTGAGGATGACACTTGGCGGTCTAAGGACGCGCCAAGTAGGAATGTAGGATGAGGTTGACTCCAGTGGAGCCACTACAAGCAGAAGCTTTAGCAAAGCTCTGCAAGTATAAAAGCCTGTACCTTGCATGCATCCATTTACAGTTCTTGTCTTTGAGACTCCTCACAGAGTGTCCAACCAAAGGTAGACACTAAAGACCAACATGCGGACTTCGTGAGGTTGCAAACCAAACGAACCTAAAGTGTGGATCCCTCGTTCGAGGGTGATATGTTATCTTGGTTGCAATACCAAGAGCGGTTGGCGGCCTCCCATGTCGGGACCCGTTTTCTAGACCGTTGCTATCCGATGCATTGACACACTGCAGGTGAGCGCGCTCGCATTGAAAATGAGGTTCCCTACTACAAGAGGAGGATAGAGTGCGAGGTGTGGTCGCGACTCCACTTTTTTAGTCCATGGTTCTACCCTTGTTAGGACTACTATCTAACCTTAGAATATGAGCGAGAGGACAGCGTTGATTACATTGCATTCTACCAGTCTGCTTTTGACAACTCTCCTCCGGCATAGAACACGCCAGACACAAGGCCAACACTGGATCCAGACCTCTTTAATCCCGTATAAGCCAACCCATTTTTCATAGGACACGTCCACAGAGTCAGCGTACCGACCAACGTGGAGCGGCACCTCTAGTTCCAATAGTAGTCCAAAGGTCTTTCGTCCCTCATTGTCCTGTATCTCCAGAATTCTCCGGCTTTGTGTCACCTTCTTCTGCACCCGTGTACATTCTTGCTTCCCAGAAGCAACACTTGCTTCGAGTGTTGTTGTTGCCTCCACATTTACTACAGCTGCACGCGCTGCTTGTACACCTATTAGCACTATTACTGAGCATACCATTGAGACATATACCGCTGTTGTATTTGATTAGGGGTCTCTTATAGTACCTGTAGTCAATGATCTTCCACAGGTTGCTGTAGTAGCAGGCGTAGTAGCTTCAACAGTAGTAGCGACAGCCACTACGCTCTCCAGTGCAGTGGCCTCTATTCATACCTCAATGACGCTGACCTCATCCACTCCTTCAGGTACGACGTCCAGTCACCATATCAAGGTTCTTGTCCTTACAGCTGTAGCCATCTCCATACTCACAATTGTAGCGTTGAAAGGTGTCACGTGTCTCATTGCCTCCATGCCATCCACCGTTGTAGTCATTGAAACATTTGTAGCAGATGCGTTCCCTCCCTTCTTTGTACTTCGTCTCTAGGCTTGGTAAGATAGGCAAACTCTTGCCCTTGCTCTTCCTCTCTTACCTTTGTACTGGCATGTTTGAATGGTCAGGTCTGTTGCTTTCTAGCACAGCCTTGAGTGATAAACTCACCATGCTTTTCCACGCCCAATGGGATGGGGAAATCTATGCCGGAGCGTCATTCCTGGCATCATGCTGGTTGAAGACAACCAATATGCTGCATTGCACGCAGAGCTGCAGCAAGAGCATACTTCTCTCCAAAATTCCCGCACTACCCAGCAGACTACATGGGAAAATTAGTGTATTGGACAAGCCGATCACGAAACTTTCGCTGATCACATCGCTCACCTAGTTCTAAACCGTTTCCAATACACACTTCACACCACTCCCTTTGCTTCCACTATTTCTGGTACTGCTGATACATTCTCCACTACACCCGCTTCCACATTTGTCGCCTCTGGTTATGTTGCTTCCAACCCACTCATAGTTGCCGGTGCTGCGAGCACAGCAGCCACTAGAGCTCTGACATTTTCCTCGCAGTGCAAACCAGACTTTGACTCACATCGACCTTACTTCACCTCTAACCTTACCTTCTCGTCCTGGGAGGTTCGGTTCAGTAATTGCACAGAGGGAGAACAGTACTGGGAGTACTACCATAACCTGATTCCTCTACCATGCCTCCTTTCATTCCTGTCAAGTTGGAGGCTTCTTGTGCCGTTTGTGTGCTCATCGGTGGTGGGCCTGATGATCTCACTCAGGAGATCAGGTCCTACAACATTGACACTTCTCGCTGCATACTTGCTCATCTCGTTGGTGAATTCGCACTCATCAAAATTCACACCACAGTCGCAGGGCATGTACCATAGAGCATCCTTATGGTACAGTTTAACTCGCTGTGTATGCCTGGTGACGAGACTATAGATGCCTACTTCGCTCAAAGTCTCAACATCCTATGTGATCTAGGAAAAGCGTCACCAGGGCAGCTGCCGGCAGCCCTCTCCATGGTCAACGGGCTCAGACCTGAGTTGTCAGACATTGTTCTGGAGGTGTATGGCTCTGAAATTGAGCGGCTTGCCGCCGAGCCTGTTCCTGCCAACGCTCCTCCTGGCATTGGTGCCGTTTGGAAGTTCACCTCTCAGCGCCTCACCGGCTGGTGGTGCGTCCACCAGAACTAATACATTCATCGTGAAGCAGTCGCAATTAAAATCATTGTACTTCCTTCCTCCTTCGCCTCCACCTCTGCCTCATCTTCTTCCAGGTCCTGTATGCCAACCACTTCCCTTGTCCCTTGAGGGGGAGGCAGAGTCTGAGGGACATGAAAAGTTGGCTCTTCTAGTGGTGATTCTGGAGGCGGACAAGGAGGGCATGGAAAAGACTAGGAGTCCAACGGTTCCTCCACCTTCCCCTCATCCCATGGTATTGTGACATGCTAGAATCGTAACACCTCAGGCCACTCTGCTCCCAAATTTCTTGAACCGTCTGACGATGTACGCCTTGCATCCGCCATGCAGGCACAATGGACATAGTCCACCGGTGGTAGTGGGGATGCTGCCCGCACCTCCACCTCTTCTACATACTCCAGTCGTAGTGCGTCTCCATCCATCAATGCAACAGCCTATAGTACCACCGCGAATCCTCCTCAGCAGCCTTATCCCTCGAGGATGGCCCCCAGGATTTGGAGGATCCGTCTTCTATGAACCTCCCTTTGGCCCCTACTCACCTTTGTCTTGGGCTGTGCCTGCCTACTCTCATTGGCATCCGTCATCCGATGTCGTCATCACTCTTGACCCTCCTGAGGATGACTGTCAGTTGGATGCAACTCTCTCTCTCTCTCTCTCTCTCTCTCTCTCTCTCTCTCTCTCTCTCTCTCTCTCTCTCTCTCTCTCTCATGCGTTTCACCAACATCACCACTGTTATTAGGGAGGTGAGAGTGTGCATTCAGACTTGGGGTTACTTGCGTGTGCTGTGGATGAGACTGTGCATGATTCTATGTCCATTCACGTTCAAGGGTGTCTGCCTGTTGATGCTCTGTGGATTGAGGGTTGACAGTCCATGCGCTTGCCTTGTTGTCTCATTACCTGTGGTCAGTGGCTCATTCCACACTTCACCATTGTTGTTGTCAGTCGTATTTCTGTGTCGTGTTTTGGGTGGCTTTTGGATCCTCGACACAAGAGCCACCCACCAAATGACCTTCTCCTACCACTTGTTTGTTTGGATGGATCCCCTTGGCTCTGTTTGTTTTGTTTGCACTTGCTCCAACCAACTCCTCCCAATCCAGGGTGTCTAGGTAGTCCAGTTCGTTGGGCCTTGGTGGGAACTACTCTTGCTAGTTGTGTTGTATGTGACCTCTCTTGAGCTGAGTTCGCTCTCTGCTATGACAATCAATGACTAGAGCATGGACTTTTCCTCTAGCCGCGGCGTAGTATCTGTTTTGCATCAAACCACAAGCCACATCTTGCTTCAAGGCAGACTCCACGACCGTCTATACTTCCCTCCTTAGAAAAATCACTTGCAACGGCTACCCTTTTTCACGTTGCAGGCTCTCTCTCCCCAACGCACACGCAATTACTGCACCACTGCCTCTACCATATTCACGCTATTGTTATTGATAGCTTGCTTCATAACATGCATGCTCATGGCCTTGATGCATCCACCTTCTCTGCACCCTAATCTACCAATCGTCTTTACTGTGCTCAGGGCAAAATGCATAGAAATCCATTCTGCACCTCTGAGTCTCAAACCACCCATCCCCCTGACCTCTTGCATGTTGATGTCATGGATCCCCTTGTTCATGATGCCTTGGGGGGGCTGGTCGGTACGTCCTTTTTCTCACTATTGACTTTTCCCACATGCGTTCTCCTTGCCCTTGAGCAAAGGAATGTGTGTTCCACACTCCTAGCTTCCCTAGGCTCAAATGGCTTGTGGTCGCCATCTACGAGTCTATCATTCTAACTAGGATGGGGAGACTATGGGACCTACTGCTTGCTTCTTGTCCTCCAGTGGGGTGTATGTGGAGCCATCGCCTTCTTCCGTTCCGTAGCAAAATGGTGTGCTTGAATACTCAAACTGGACCCTTGCTGACGGCGTCCACACCCTCCTAAATGCCTCTCAGCCATTGTGCACTTCTCTTTTGAGGCCATTTCCTACATGACCAGGGTCTGGAATCGTGTTCTACATAGTCCTCTCCCTCGTCACATCAAACCCTTTGAGCGGTGGTTTGTTCATCGGGAAAAATTAGGTCTAGCCCAAGTTAGGGGCTGCGTTTTTGTTGTTTGGTTCCCAAAGGACCTTCAGGACAGCAAACTTAGTCCCCATGTATGTCTCTGCACCTTCCTTTGTGTCTCTGCTATGTCCAAGGACTGGCTCTTATGGGACACCAACTGATCCCGGGTCATTGAGCGTCGCGAAGCTCTCTTCTTTGAGGACATCTTTCCTCGCGATCCGTCTCATGTTGCACCTCCCTCCCCTCTCTCCTCGCTTTGTCGGCTTGGAGGGGATGGCTCTATCTTAGCCTCCGGTCCCGGAGGGCCTTCTTCCTCCTCTATTGACATGGCTCTCATCACTGGTTCTCCTCCTTGACAATCATTCTCCTACTCATCCTCCTTGCCAAGCTCACCGATGGTAGCGTTGTCTCCAGTCTTTGCGTCCTCTAGCTTAGTTCATGTACCCGTAATTGTCTCGACACAATCCACGTCACAGTCCCATGCAAATTCTACTCCATTCTCATCTCCCACATCTGTACCACAGACCACAGCATCTTCTAATACACCTGTGTCACTCACCAATCCTAAGGTTGCCACTGTTGTTCCTGAGCCATACACACGTGGTGGGAGGCGTCCCTCCTTCTCTTAGTAACCTGTCTCTCTAACCGCTCAGGTCTCTCAGCACCACACATGCTCCACTACATCGTCCTCTACAGCTGGCCGTTCTGCCAGACCCACCGTTCTTGATGCACTAGGCCTCGTTGTCAGTGTGGCCAATCCCAGCTATGGAGTCAGGTATGCACTTGTTTCCCATGAATTTCACAGTGTCATTGAGGCCTCTGTTTCTGGTCATGTCATATTGTGCTTCTCGGCAAGTGGACATCCTACTCTTCGAGTAGAGCCTACCACTATTTGATTGGCTCGTGATGCACCACATGTTGAACTTGAGGAAAAATCTTTGCAACAGGGACTGAGTACCCTCAAGGAACATGGTTTCTTAGAGCTAGTTGATGTCCCAATGGGCCAAAATTTTGTCGCATCTCGCTAGGTCCTTGGGCAAAAGCTGAAACCTAATGGCAAGGTGAACAGGTACAATGCGCGACTTACCGCCAAGGGTTCACCCAGATACCTTGGACTGATTTCGTTAAGATACTTGCTCGAGATGGATAGTACACCACTACCCATGCTCTTCTGAGCCTGGTGGCCTAGCATGACTGGGAACTAGAGTAGATGGACGTCAACTTGTCGTTCTTCCATGGACACCTCGACCAAGAGATCTACATGATAGAACCACCGGGATTCACCGATGGTACAAACAAGGTCTGGCGACTGCGCAAGGCCCTATATGGGCTCAAATTATCGTCCCGCTATTGGAACATGGGGATCTCCTCCACTCTTGAGAGGGGCAGCTATCATCGCAATATCGTAAACTCTACACTCTTTCCGAGTGCACCTGAGTGCCCTTTGTGACCATTATGGTCTCATTGTCTACCCCAATCCAGCTATTGTCCAGTCTGTGAAGATCTTACTATAGTCCACATAGAAGATGAAGGACTTGGACCTAGCTCAAGTATTCCTTGGTATGGAGTTGGAGCGTAATCACCAGCTTCGCACTCTACACGTACGCCAGAGAGCCTACGCCGATGATCCCAACAGGACAAGGCTTACTAAAGTCTCCTAATCCATCACATATGGGAGAGACAGTCAATGTCACCGACTACCTCAGCGTGATTGGGTCCCTCGTGTACCTCGCAACAACCACACGGGCGGATGTGGCCTTCTCGGTCAACTTCTTAGCCCAGTTCTCCAAGGAGCCTTGCCAGAGACCTCTTGAGGGTGCATTACGTGTTGTCCGCTATGTTTTGTCCACCATGCATGGATAACTATGCTATCATGCACAACCCCTGGTGCCCATCGATGGGTACATAGACAGTGATTCGGCACCAATGCTCACTGCCGCAACGGTTACATCTTTCTTGTTGGTGGGACTATTATCTCTTGAAAGAGTGGAAAAGTGGGATGTGTTGCCCGGAGTTCCTATGAGACATAGTACACATCACTTGGTGTAGGTACGCGGGATTGTGTGGCCTTCTTGCTTGTTCCAACAGCTGTGTGTTCCCATCCATTATATCACTCTTCATTGCAACCAGAGCACTAAGGCCATTAATGCACACAACAATATGCATCATTCTCACAAAAATCACATTAGCATTGAACATCACTTTGTATGGAAGCACATTGCTGTCGGAGAGGTTCAGGTTGTCTAGGTCATTTCTTCGCAACAACGTACAGATGTTCTCATCAAAGCTCTCAGTAGTGGCATGGACGAGGTATTTGTGCTTGGTGTTGGCCCTTTGCACACTCGTGGTGTTTCAGATTGATGTGAATGGACCTCAGGAGCCATTGTTTCTAGTGCCATGATTGTGCATTGTCCCCCCTCTCATGTGGGTATGAGTTGTTTGTCTATGGATCGTGGGGGAGTGTTGCTGATGGGTGTAAGTTACGTAAGTGACCTCTTGACTCTATTCACACACACGCACGATATCACTGCAGGTGACTGAACTGAAGTGTAGCTCAAGGCACACATACAATGGACTATGCACAATTGGCATCTCAGCCAAGTACAAGAATGGCGCCCACAACATCATTTTCAGGTGCGCTTAAGAACGGCTTCCTTTCTCAGCATAATGTGTTTGATTTCTGCTTAGCACACATTTGAGCAAACATTACAGGGAGGCATGCATCTACATACGCTCTTTACTCATATGGTTCATTGCATTTTGGAAATGCATGTTCTAGATAGGATTGTTGATGTGTGATGTTGAGTTTCTTATCCTACGGGACCACACTTCTGGTTCTTCCGGAGTGTGAGAAACCACCAGCGGCACACGTCGACTGGTCAGGTTCAATCCTAGGATGGCGGCCGGGCCCCACGTTGAGTGTTTTGCATGGGTGGCCTGGTCAACCAGCTTTTAACACCCCACTTTCCTCTTCCTCCCGCTGAATTGTTGTGCTTAGTTTGAAGCCTCTAAGGACCGAGCTTGTTCCATCGATTGTGTCATGAGCGTACCTACTACTTCCTTGCTTGCAACACGTACTGCACTAGCAACCGTTTGCCACCTAGAGAAAAAGAACGTGCTCAAATAAAACTCTCCAATCTGAAGTTTATTTAGGATAAGGGTTTAGGTTTTCTCAAGGTTTGCAAGAAGAACTAGGGGTTTGTTTTGTGAACAGACATGAAGATTGGCCCACTGGGCCAAAACCGCGGCACTTGAGAATCTCCAACCCTTCACTCATCCCATCCGCTTCCCCACAGCCACAACCTGTTGAAGCCACGTGGCACACTGGCGCTAAATTCTTCCCACACAGAGATGGACCCACCTTCAGTGTCCATCATGGTTGTCTAACCCTAGCACACTGATACCAAATGTAGCAGACAGACGGGCAGCTTGGCCCACTTGGCCAAAACCGCGGTACTTGAGGGTCTCTGACCTTCACGTCATCCCATCCATTTCCCCACGGGCCATGACCTGTTCAAGCCACATGGCACAATAGCAGTACAATTCGGTTTATATTTAGTTATTGCTTCAAAAACCGGGGCACTGTTGTAAAGAAAATTCATTGCTAAACCGTAACTTTGTCGAGAGCGGTGACTCCATGACAAGCAAGGCCGGTCGCCACTCCAAAACGATACTTCGTCGTCTCTTAAAAAATTGGGAGCACGGATGTAGAAACTGTTTTGTTTAATGGACATACATGTATCATTGTTTTGGGTTATGGGTGGTTTTGAAAAATCGTGCTTTACTGGGGCCACAGTTTGCATAGTGGGGTCGATTTCTTTCCCAGCTTTTAAGAATATTTTGCACACATTTTGAAGCTCCTCCATTGTTATTGGAGGAGATGGATGCGGAGGCTCTCGTGTCCAGATAATCTATGGTAGGGATCTTCATTAATGCAGCTTTATGAGCTAGTGCCTTCCATTATACCACTTATCCTCCCAAGAAGTGGCGGCGAAGGTGAATGGTTCACTGAGTTGAAGGAACCGGATTGGCCGTTGGAGTGGTCGGTATTGCATCATTCACTGTGAAGGTTGGTTCTATAGCCTGCTTCTCTTGGAGATCATCGTTGCCTGCGTGTTACTGATTCTCCTTCGGAGGATTCTTTTCTAGTTACTGTTGCTCGTCACCGGGCATGAATGCTCCATACATTGTCGTTGTGACAAGTTCTGTAACAGTGGAGATACGTTGAAAACTCGTGCAAGATTTTTGCATTGTACTTAATTGCGTTGGCTTCCCCTCCAACGTCGCTGCAATTTCATACCAAGTAACATGACAAGCATAACATATATGGTTACAAGGGATGAGGTACGAAGCAGACTGCAGTTTGAGGAATTGGGACAATCTGATCATTATGAGGTATTAAGCAGTAAGTTTGCTTTGATGGCAGGTTTTGGAAACGTCAAACACATGAGTACAATAGCGGGAAATACAATGAGGCATATCTTGGGTCTCTGGTGCTCGGGTTGAGCAACACATGTGAATCCGCCTTGGGGTGGTCACTTTGAGAAACTTCATCAAGATGTTGGGAGGTCTCAAAAGTATCAAGTTGCATCTTTATAGCATTTCAATGCCATCAAGAAGTTGATTGAACAATATCAAAACGTCGATATGGTTGCGACACTTCTCTTCACCATTCTAGAAATTGCTGGAATATGTCAGAAACTTTGTGAATGGAACACCAGAAGTCGAGACAAGTGGTCTAAATTTCCTTAGTCGAATTGCAAAAAAAACATAAGGTTGACACATGGTGAGCCACAAATGCAATGAAAAAAACTATCCACCCACAAAGTATAGGGACACATGCATGTCTAGGACGTCTAGGACACGGTATAGCCCAATTTTCATGTTTTGCAATGTGTTTCTACCGACCAATCCTAGAGCTGTATATGTGACCAGTTGTAGTGTCCAACTTGAGAATTTGCACCTCTAATTTCAGACAATTTGTGTTTGTATGCCTATGTATAGAGTTATGGCCAAAAGAGTGGTTTGGAGCTGATTTTAGGACATACCAACACTGCCGCGTGCGTCAGCCATTGTTTTTCGTGTTATGTATTTATCATAAATGCCATTCAGCTATCATTTCCCGCTTACATTCTAAGTTGTTGAAGCCTATGAGACTTTGTGTGTTTCTCCAGTCCAACCCCTATTGTTCCTTGCACTTGCATGCTTACTAGTGCGACACTAGATTGGACAGTATTGCCAAGTCAATGGAAACAAGACTAGCAAGCTTCCTAGCACTTTCCAAGTGCCAAAGACCTGATATACAATTCATCCTCTTTCCTCACAATCATATGTACACGCTGGACATGTTCAAAGTTTATCAACTACTACTAAATGAGAATTATCCAATTGTCCTAATTACTCAATTCATCTTCTGCTACGCATCTCATCCTTGTGAATCATCCACGTTCTGCTTGGCGTAGCCCTTGGTATTGGAACAACAATGGAGGATCAACATCAACCAAGCAGCAATGGCAACTTTTACAGCGCATGGTGCATGATCGACAATTCGGACGGCCAATCCTGTGATGGGCTCCTCAGGCTTGGCAAACCCTTCACCTTCGCTGATGTCCACCGAGACAACACCTAGGATGATTGGAGGCACCGGCAAACAAGCTCATATTAATGAGGACATGTACTAGAAGCTGTTGTGACTTGAGAGCCTCAATGCCCATATACTCGAGCAACTCAATGAGGCAATTGAGGAGCTTCAGAATGCATGCGCACGAGAAACAGTACTCACCGAGAGAAATAACCAGGTTTCGAGTGAGCCGCAAACTTGACAATTGCTTTCTGACCCGTTCGATCCTCCAACATCCAAAAGGATCGACAGTTCCTATGTGACTGACAAGTTTAAAGGGCTACTTCACGGTTAATGGGGTCAAGAATAACAAAGAGAAAAACTACTTGGTAGCGTTGATTTTCTATGGCACACCTTGAAATTGGTGGTCTGATGTAAAGACAATCATGTTGGGATATGGGATGTGTACCGAGGACTAGGTTCCTTGCTTGTACATGATTTTTATCGTGTAGCATGTGAGCACACAAGTCAGTAGTTGGACTTTGGAAACTTAGAATCTGACAGCAGACGAAATCTTGATTGACGTCCAAACTACAAGTTTGATACTTGAACAAGTAAAGTCGAATAGAGGCTACACATAGAGCTCCACTACTGCTCTTGGCCCACGCAAGGGGCAACGCCTTGCTAAGACACAAAGTCCATTGATGCAAGGGGGTTGGTCTAGCACTGTGTTC
>SZWC01023150.1:9137-37752 GCA_023375785.1 Penium margaritaceum | reverse complement strand
GGCATCGCCTCATGCCCAAGTACCCACTTTTCTCATCTTGTCCTAGCCTTTTCTCTCGGCGTTGCTACAACTGGTGGGTCCGGAGCAGGCTCTCCCTCCTCCTAGCCTCGCCTCTCCTACCGGCTTCCCCACTCTCTGTTTTTCATTTTCTTTACACCACGTACCCACGTTGCTATTCTACCCCATTCTACCCGCTCTACTAGCAATAACGGGCAGACCCTGAACAGGTCCCCCAACATACCCAATTACTCCAGTGTACCCAATGGGAGGGGGTCTCTCGCCCATCGATTGTTTGCACTCAATCGGCCAACAAAGTAGGTTTTACCTGAATTAACACGATAACCCTGGGTCAGCTCGAGAGCTGGATTTCGGACCTAGTCTTAACCCTCACGTTTTCGTAATGCCTTCACCCCTCAGTTGGTGGTATAATCCCTCTTGTGTTTCCCTCCCTACCCAGGTTGGAGTAAAGTGTTGGTTTTTGTCTCACATCTCTCACTTGTACTCTGTTGTGTCCTCTCGCCTTGTGTACATCGGCGCGCAGATGACTGACGGCGAGATGCGAAACTGATGGAGTGTCATCCGGTGGAGCCAACGCACGCTGAGGCCTACATGGAGTCCGCTGGAGCCTCCTCCCTCCTTCTTGCTCAGCTCCATCGGCAGACCTCCTCGGCAGTCGTACCGTCGGCAGGCACTGTCGCTGCATATGCTGCCTACACATGTCCAGCGCTGTGTCTGACTGCACTGTTGTGTTTGCAGCACTCTGTCATGCCTAGGTTCCAAGTTTCATGATTTTCGAATACTGTTGGTACTCGAAATTGGCGTAGACGCTACCTGGGTTTAGGCAACCATAACTCCACACTTCTACTTTTCTAGCTGACTCTGACCACATGACTGCGTTTGCAGCGTGCGTATCATGGTATGGTCCAGTTTTCAGGCAAAACGGATGACACCCGGGTTTGGGCTGTCGGTCGTCTGGCAGGGCTCACCGAGAAAACCTTGCATGCCAGAAAATAGGTCTATGTTGTTATTGGCTTAGAAACTGAGTAACAAGCTTTAAAGAGCTGGGGGGAGCTATAAATTGGAGGGGTCTCCCATTGTTGCTCATTCTTGTTTTTTAATTTGTCACTTCCAGTTTTCAGCTGCTTTTTGGCGCTAACACTGGTGTGCGCACCTCTGAGTAACAAACCCAGAGCACTCAGACTTTTACTCTACAGCGGCAGACTGAGGGGGCAGCTGACTAAGCAACGAGCGTGGAAGCCCGCACGCTGCATCAGCAATGCTACTGCCCCAACCTGCGCTTTGGCATAGTTGTGAGCTTGGTATGAGAGCCAGAGCGTAGCAGCAGCAGCAGCTGACAATTGGTGTACCGGTGCCTGATTACGCCAGTGGACCTCCATACGTGCCAGTGCCAAGGAAATGCTGCCGGATTTTTCCCGGCAGCATTGACCCTCCTTGTGGTGGCGTCAGATTTTTTCGCACGGCCACTGGCCAAGGGAAACGCTACCGGATTTTTTCTGGCAGTTCGGACCCCCAAGCGTGACGCAAGAAGGTGAGCAGCAGGCAGCGTCAGACAACTACTGCCAACGACGCACGCGGCAATGTCATCCAAGTGTAGTGACTTGCAGCAACAGGAGCAGCTTGCAGCAGGAGGAGCAGCTTGCAGCAGCAGCAGCAGCAACTTGTAGCAGTGACGAGCAGTGGCAGCAGCAGCTAGTAGCAGCTATGCGCCGCAGCAGCAGCCAGTAGCAAGAGAAGCTCGTAGCAGCTCGCAGCAGCAGCCGGCAGCAGCAACACCTCGCAGCAGCTCGCAGCAGCAGCAGCCCGCAGCAACAAGCAACAACAGCAGTCGGCAGCAACAATAGCAGCCGGCTACAGTAGCAGCAGCACCGAGCAGCAGCCGGTAACATGCAAGCTCCTAGCAGCCAGTAGCGGCCAGCAGCAGCCACCAACAGCTAGAGCTTTAGCTGCTCGCAGCCAACGACCCGCAGCAAGCAGCGAGCTACGAGTAGCGAGCTTGTTGCTTGCAGCAAGCATCGAGCAGGGAGCTCACTGCACACAACTCGCTCCTCACAGCAAGCAACGAGCTCGCTGTGACGAGAGAAGAGAAAAAAGGGGAACACAAAAAGAATGTCCCACCCCACATGTGGCCCTAGAGCGGCTGCAACCACCACCACAACCGATGCAATAGCCACACCAGCTGCAGCAGCAAGCATTAGCAGCAACAATAGTAGTAGCTTTTGTTGCTGCAATAATAGGCGCAGCAGCTACTGCTGCAATAGCAGCCACAGTAGTAGCAGCAGCAGCAAACTAGCAATAGCATCAGTAGCAACGGCATCAACAGCAAAAACAGCATGAGCATGGCAGCAACATCAACTACAATAGCAGGAGCAACTACCCTGCATATGACACAGCAGCGGCTTTAGCAACAGCCGTTGCTGACGTCACCCATCCTCAAGTGACATCAGTGCTGATGTCACTGTTGATGTCAGTATCAACAAGAAAAACTACAATAGCAACTATGCAGATAACGCAGCAGCACCTGCTGACGCCAGTCATTCTAAGCTGACGTTACTATTAACGTCACGACTGACATCAGCCGTAGGAAAAAAAACAATAAAAAAACAAAGGGGGAGACAAACGACCATGGCAGAGAATGAAGAGGGGTCCTCCTCTGTTGGAGGACCCCCTTTCTGCAATAACCGCAGCAGTTGCAGTAGAAAAAGCAATAGCAGTTGCCGCCACTACAACAGCACCAGGTTCGACAACAGCAGCAACAGCAGCCGCGACAGCAGCAACAGCATCAACAACAGCCACAACAATAAGAGCAACAGCTGTAGTAACACCAACACCCTACAGGCTCTGTTGTAGGTCATACTGGCACGACAAATCCGTATTGCTTTGCGCTAGTAGCTCGCAATGCTCACACAGCAGTTAGCGGCACTACAGCTGCCACCACCTCTGTCGCAGCAACAGTTGCATCAACAGCATCAGTAGGAGCAACCGCCGCAACAGCAGCAGCCACCGCTATAGCAGCAGTAGGAACATGAGCAAGTACCTTTTGTTCCACTCGGATACGCGAGTCCCGCCATATCCTACACCACGCGGTACCTGACGTAGCAACAAACCCAGCGCCAACAGCAGACGGTGACGTTACTCCTATGCCCCAGTCTGGGTACCGGCTGCAGGCCAAATGACTTCAAAACCCTGCAGCCGCAACTTCAATCTGGCGCGCAGTTCCGAAGATGGGAGCTCGGCTTCCGTATCTTGGCACAGGGCAAGAACTTGTGGCCCTACTATGTCCTCCCCTTCGACTCCACCCAGGCCGACCAGGTGTATGACGCTGGTCGCGCAGTGCGTGCCCTCGTCCCCGTGGCCCCTCCGGGCGCACGTCCCGCCCTCGAGCCCTTCCTTGACGACCTCACCACTGGCGCTCTCCCTGACCCGACAGTGGCGTGGCATGTACTCACCCGCCCTCATCTCCTGTCCAGTGACACCGAGACCAGCCGCCTGATCCAGGAGTTCAACTTCCTCCGCATGGGGGAGAGCGAGACAGTCACCTCCTATTGGCAGCGCGTAGAGGACATCCTACGCCGCCTTGGAGACGCCGCACCACCCCCTCTCTCCGCGCTCCTGACCATCAAGCGTGGCGCCACCGACCCCTTCTCCGATGCCTTTGTCCATTACTCCTAGGACGTCCTCACCGCGATGGCTACCCAGGGTACCCTCATGTCGTGGATATACAAGCTCTTTCTCCGCATTGATGAGGCTCATCAAGAGTCACACATCCATCGCAAAGAGTCCCTTGCCTCTCCTGCCATGGCCTCCGTGGCCGTAGCCGTCCCAGCAGCAGCGGCTTCTTCTAGTGCCAACTCGTCAGGTAGGAAGAAGCATAGGGGCAAGAAGGGCAAGGGTCCTCAGTAGCAGTCTAGCGGCTCCGGCGGCGCCAACCTCGTCTACCACAACTTTGGCCAGTTAGGACACAGGTGGTAACATGTCCTCTCCCGACTGACGAGGCTTGCATCATCATAACCATGCATCGCCAGCGCGAGCGTCGCTTTGCCACCACTGCCATAACCGTCGCTGCTCCTACTACACCTTCGTCGCTCGTGACAGCTCCACCGCAGTACCTTCCGCAGTCGTCCGCGCCCGCTCCTCCATCACCGGTACCTCCAGCAGCATCTCCCTCCTCCTTGCTGGACTCCGACGCAATCACACTACTGTCGGTCTACTCCGTCGGACCCTCGACCCACGAGCGTCAGCTAGAGAAGTTCATCGCACTTCAGCTCGGCCTTCCTTGCCCTCCTCCCTAGGGAAGTGCAAGTTGTGTAGTCGCTAGTCCCTACCCACCCTGCATGAAAGAGTCGGTGCTGCGGTCGTATCCTATCTCTCCGTCCGCACTGTCCTCTGTCGTGCCTCTTCTTGATGACGTTGCTTGGCTAGATGAATGGTAGTTCTGGTTTGCACCTCCGTCCAATGCGTCAGCGTCGCTCACATATTGCCATGTGATTGTCAGTGACCTGGCCACACCGGTCCACGATCCGTCGGAGACCTAGATCATCGACTCAGGGGCCACCCATCACATGACAGCCTCGCATGAGGCCTTCAGTGTCCTTGGTCCCGACACCGATGTCACCGGGGTTTGGACGGGTTCTGGTCAGGTGTTACCCGTTCGTGGTGTCGGCGTCGCTCGTTTCTGTGGTCCTACTGGTGATGTCTTCGTGACTGATGTCCTCTTCATCCCTTATCTTGAGCTCAACCTCTTGTCTTTCACCGCCCTTGATCGCATGAGCATGGAGGTACTGCATTCATAGGATGTGGGCACTGTGTCATTGCGTCCATCAAGTCGTGTTGTTTTGCATGCCACTGTCCATGGCAACTTGTGGCACGTACCGAGCATGTCCACTTATACCTCTGTCCCCTCCTCATCGGTTGACACTGGCCACGTGTTTGTTACTAGCACGCTGTCTCCGTACCACACACGTCTCTCGCATCACCGCCTCTGTCACGTCCACTATGTCGTTGTTCACAGCATGCTTCGCACGCAGCCAGCCATTGTCGAGTCACGGGATGCCCTCTTCTTTGAAGATCTGTTTCCCCATGACCTTGTTCTCTCCGGCACGTCGGTGTTCTTCTCGTCGCATGGGGAGTGGTTGGTCCATCCTCCGTCCATGTGCATCCGGGCATTCCATCGTCTGCGCTCGCGGTTTCGTCACAGCCATTTGCCTCGTCTCTGTCCGCAAGTCCCTCAGGGCCGGCTGCCCCGTTTGTGTCCGCCAACCCCTCAGGGCCGGCTGTCCCATCTGTGTCCGCTAGCCCCTCAACGCCGGCTGTCCCGTTTGTGCCCGCCAGCCCCTTAGCGCCAGCTGTCCCGTCCGTGTCCGCCAGCCCCTCAGAGCCGGCTCTCCCATCTGTGTCCCCGAATCCCTCAGGGTCGGCTGCCCCATCTATGTCCGCCAACCCCTCAGCGGCGGCGGCCTCGTCCGTGTCGGCCAGCCCATCAGGGCCGGCTATCCCATCTGTGTCCAACAGCCCCTCAGAGCCGGCTGCCCCGTTTGTGTCCGCCAGACCCTTAGCACCAACTGCCCCGTCCGTGCTCGCCAGCCCCTTAGAGCCGGCTGTCCCGTCAGTGTCCGACAGCCTCTCAGCTCTAGCTACCTCGTCCGTGCCTGCCAGCCCCCCAGGGCCAGCTGCTCCATCCGTATCAACACGCTACACATGTGGTCTGGGCGAGAGTCTTAGACCCAAGCCGACAGTGAGCACTAAGGCCGCCTCCTCATGTCCTCTCGCGCCACGACCCCTAGTCATCCCACTAGGCTCCTCACTTCATGTCAAACCTACTTCCACGGTCGTGAGTAGGGACCCCGACACCAAGGCACTTGGCTTGGCCACACTGTCAGTCATCACTGACCTACACCCAGGGTCAGCTTTGGACTATGCCTCTCCATCAGGAGGACCGGAATACCGTTACGACCACACTCACGCGGAAGCCACCAAGGGCATGAGACTCACACGCCCTCACTGTCCACTCCATGGGGCGACTAGAGGACCCAGCCACCCTATGTGAGGCTCGGCCATCTCCCGAGGCCGCTCACTAGGAGGCTGCATGCGCCGACCAGCTTGCCGCCATTCGACAACCCCGCGTTTATGAGCTCATCGACCTCCCCTTGGGCCGTAAGGCCATTGACGCCAAGTGAGTTCTCCGGCGAAAGTGGAAACCAGACGGGTCACTGGACAAGTACAAGGCTCATCTCATAGCTAAGGGGTTTGCTCAGGTCCCTTGGATCGACTATGACCAAATCTTCACCCCGGTCGGTTGGTTCTCCACCAGACGAGCATTGTTCAGCCTGGTTGCCCAGCACGGGTGGGAACAGCATCAGATGGATATGAGCAATGCTTTTCTCCATGGTTCAATGGAGGGTGAGGAGCTCTACATGGTGTAGCTTCCAGGCTTCGATGATGGCTCCGGCAAGGTCTAGAAGCTGCGGAAGGCCCTCTATGGCTTGAAGCAGTCACCGCGCTGCTGAAACCAGGAGATCAGTCATACGCTTCTCAGCGGCGGCCTCCTTTGCAACTCTGTCGACCCCGCGTTGTTTATCAGTTCCCGAGGTTAGACCCTCGTCGTTGTCCTGGTCTACGTTAAAGACCTGCTCATCGCATCGCCGGATGCAGCTACCATCATGGGGGTCAAGGACCTGTTGCATGGTGCCTACCAAATTAAGGACCTTAGGCCAACACCAGTCTTTCTGGGCATGGAGCTTGAGCATGATTGCTCTGTGGCACCCTGCATGTCCATCAGGCCGCCTACTTCCACACCTTATCTGGGCGTGTCGCTGAGGAACTGTCCTTCATGACAAGAGCATCCTCACCCATGTCGCCAGATGGTCATGCGATGCTCAAGAGCTGTAATCCAACCGTGGTGGGGGAGCTAGTAGACGTGACGATGTATCTGTACGTTATCGGGTCAATGATGTTCCTCGCGACGACGACACGTCGAGACATTACGTTCACCGTCAACCTCCTGGCACAGTTCTCTCAGGGGCCGCGTCACCTACACTTTGAGGCCACGATCCGACTACTGAGCTATGTCGTTTCTACCCCATAGCAAGGTCTCATGTTCCGTCGACAGCCGTCCATTGTGGCGACATGACTCACCGACAATGAGAGGGCCGGCAGTTCGGACGGTAAGAGTCGTACCGGTTGGATCTTCCTTGTTGGCGGAACGGCAGTATCCTGGCGTAGCGGCCAACAGTCGGTGTGCGTCCGTGAGGTTCTCTCTCTCCTTGTCCGCTTGGTGTCTGTGCTCTCTGCATGTCCATGTGCACTACACCTGTGGGTCATGGGGGAGTGTTGGCTTTTGTCTCACAACTCTCACTTTTACTCCCGACTTGTGTACATCGGCTTGCAGATGACTGACGGCGAGGTGCAATGCTGATGGAGTGTCGTCCAGTGGAGCTGACGCACACTGAGGCCTATACGCAGTCTATTGGAGCCTCCTTCCTTGTTCATGCTCAGCTCCATCGGCAGACCTCCTCGGCAGGCACTGTCGCTGCATATGTTGCCTGTACATGACTAGCGTCGTGTGTGACTGCACTGTTGCATTTGCA
The DNA here is from genome assembly GCA_023375785.1 of Penium margaritaceum. Lineage (NCBI taxonomy): Eukaryota > Viridiplantae > Streptophyta > Zygnematophyceae > Desmidiales > Peniaceae > Penium > Penium margaritaceum. Next base: position 30,148 of record SZWC01023150.1, on the reverse strand, counting down.
GCGCTGTGTCATGCCTAGGTTCCAAGTTTCATGATTTTCGGGCATAGTTGGTTCCGGGGATTAGCGTAGACGCTGCCTGGGTTTAGGCAGCCATAACTCCGCACAGCTTTTTTTCCAGCTGATTCTGACCACACAACTGTGTTTGCAACGTGCGTACATGGTCCAGTTTTCAGGCAAAACGGATGACACCCGGGTTTGGGTTGTCGGTCGTCTGGCAGGGCTCTCCAAGAAAACCCTGCATGCCAATAGACTATTTTTTGGCATGCAGGGTTCTATTGGCATGCAGGTCTTTAACGTAGACCCTACAGAGCTGGGGGGGGGGGCTAGAAGTTGGAGGGGTCTCCCATTGTTGCTCATTCTTGTTCCCTAATCAGTCACTTCCACTTTTCAGGTGCTTTTTGGCGCTAACACTAGCGCGCGCACCTCTCAGTAACAAACACAGAGCACTCAGACTTAGACTCTAGAGCGGCAGACTGAGGGGGTAGCTGACTAGGCAATGAGGGTGGAAGCCCGCATGCTGCATCAGCAACGTTACTGCCCCAACCTGCGCTTAAGCATAGTTTCGAGCTTAAAGAGGGGTGGATTTCACTTTATACTTTGGTGGTAACCCAAAAAAAAAGAGTCATCCAAGTGCCGCGGATTGTGAATTTGCTTACTCAAGTTTGAGCAAGCAAACATCATGAGCCAAATGCGCAAGTAGAAAGAATAGCCATTGAGCGAATTTGCCTTGTGGAATTTAATCATAGTTTGCACGCTCAGCCGCTAAACCAAAGCAGTACATAACTTGCTCCCGGGTCGTTGAATTAGCTTTACAAAAACACTTTGTGAGAAAAGTGGTGTGAGTTTAGGCGGTAATATGGTAAGTGGTGTTGTTGTATGAGGTGTGTCCGTCTCTTTATACAGCTTATTCTGACCACTCAGCCGTGTCCATGCTAGTGCAGATCCCTGATACGGACCCAACTGGAGTCGGAGAAGTGACAGGTGGTGACTCCACCCACTAGCAGTTGCTGGAAAGATACCACGACGTCCTCATGGCAGCTCTCCGTGCTCCTCGTCCTCTTCCTCGACCTGTAGATGGATCCGTCAAGCCTCCTCACCTGTGGTCTGGTCTCTGGCTGCTTACGATTTGGCCGTCGTAGCTGTAGGTGTGGTGAACGCCTACTCTAAAAAGCTACTTCTCAATAATGTGACGGTTTGCAATGACCATCGGATTGATCTGTCGGCAAAGCTCGTCAGCTCTGAGCTCCGACCTGACCTAAATGTCTCACCTTGTACGCCACCCAGACGGCGAGCTTTCGAGGGGCAATGTTTCTCTGCAACCAGAAATGTATTAACTATCTTTAAAGCGTGCTAACTCTGGTTGATGACCCTGAAAAACACAGAATAAAACAGAAGCTTGACAGTCAAAGTCTCGGTGCGAACGGCGCCAAGAAACCATAACCAAACAGTTGCGAATAATTTTCAAATGTGAACGGCCATGATCGCCTGGGCGACAAAATGAGCACACAGCCGTTCAGGTGAGCTTCTAACTTCAAACAACTTCATCAGGTTCGAGCTTCCGATGGGTCAGGAAGTAGATAGGCTCAAAACCTATTCAGCTTTCACCAACCCATCATCTTGCATGAGGACATTGCCAACAACAAGATCATCTGGCCTATTTGTCCTTGATTACATTAGATGTTTGAGTCAGGTTCATTAAGTCTCAACACAACCAAGTGCGGAGAAAAAAACAAGACCTGCATTTGAATCATCGTGAATGTGTCAAGGCTAGCGCGTTAGTATAGCCGAATTAAGCAGGGTGATGTTTATGAGTGAATGACGGCCACAATTGCTTGAGTGTTAGGAAAATGATTCAGCCATTCAGGCCGGCTTTCTTCTGCGAGCACCGCTACTATGGTTGAACATCCGGTGGGCCAGGAATCAGGCAGGTGTGACACTTCAAATCTGCCTAGTTCTGACACCTCTCGCTAGGAAAGAGAAAACATAAGGATTATCTGGTTAATTCATCCACATTTCAGGGGGAAAACTTGTCAGAGGCGATGACCTAACCAGTCGTCGCCACTACATTGGGCGACAATGTAGACATGAGGGCATGGCGAGCGCCTTCACTAACAAGATTCCTGTAAAAAATGTGATGGTTAGCGATGACCACATGATGAATCCGCAAGTGAATTGCGTCAGCGCCAGACTGCAACCTGACGTGAACAATTCACCTCTTACGCCACCCTAATGGCAAGCTTTTGAGGGCCCATGCCTTTCGGGTACCAAAAAAAATAAATTGAAGCTAAAAGAAGTCTGCACTGCTATGTGTACTTAGAAAGCACAAGAAGAAACAGATCCTTCAATTGAACCATCATCAAAGTTAAAGTCCAAGCACCGCCAGTAAACATAAGCTAAAAGTTTGACATTTTAGAAAACGTGGACGGCAATAATTGCCTGGGTGTCAAAGCAACTGTCCAACCGTCCATGTCTGCCTGTAACTTTGAACACCTTTGCCAGCTTTGAGTCTCTGGATGCCGACATTGTCGTACACCCATCAAACGTCTCCGACCAAAACAAGGTTGGTGACAAAACCTAGACACTCCTGGAAAAAAACAGAATTCAGTGAAAACTTTGACGACCAGACTTAACTTGACGTCGTTATTGCTGTCAATACTTTCCAGGTAGGGGTATTGGTTAAGGAACTCCTATCAGATAGGAGCCTCCACTTAACCAAGAGCCTGTTTAATACTGTTACGTCCCTGACGTACACAAGTCTCTAAACTCTATGAGTGGGTATTTCTGCCATGGCATTCATGGCCCACCATGCGAAGACCTCAGGATTTTTACACCAATCAACCGAGGGCAAACTGTTTGGTTATGGTTTTTTGGCGGCGCTCAAACTGAGAGTTTGATTATGAAGGTTCTGCTTTACTCTACGTTCTCAATGGCCATCTGCCGGAACAAATGTGCTTTGAAGTTTATTCATACATTTCTTGTTGCAGGAAAACATCGCCCTGTAAACACACGCCGTTTGGACGGCGTATGAGGTAAGACATTTACGTCAGGTTGGTTCTCAGTACTGACCCGCTTTGCCACCGGATCAATCCGATGGTCATCACAAACCATCACATTGTCGAGAGGTAGATTTTTAGAGTAGGCGCTCGCCATACCTCCACGGTCTACATCGTCACCGTATATGGTGGCGACTGGTCAGGTCATCACCTCGGTCAAGTCTGTCCCCTTAAACGAGATAGATTGGCCAGATAATCCTGTTTAGGGCTCTGTCCTCATGCGAGGTGATAGACTGCTTAAAGGTCAGTGAACTTTGATCCCATCTTCATCTTGAACCTTTGGAAGCTCAAACCTGATTGCGTTGTTCGAAGTCATAAGCCAACCTCAACGGCTGGACGGTCCTTGTGACGCCCGGGCGGTTGTGGCCGTCCAAATTTTCTTGAATTTGCAACTGCTTGTTTATGGTCCATTGGCGGAGCTCGAACTGAGATTTTTACCTTGAAGGTTCTGTTCGTTTTCGTGCTTTCAATGGTCATCTGCCGGATTTTCACATGCTTTGAACATGATGGACAATAATGTTGGTCGCAAGAATACATCTCCCCTCAAAACAGCGCCATTCGGGCGGCCTACGAGGTGAGACTTCTATGTTAGGTTGGAGCTTGGCGCGGACACGATTCACCGGTGGATCAATCCTATGGTCATCGCTGAACGTCACGTTTCTGAGAAGTAGATTTTCAAAATGGGCGCTCACCATGACCCAATGTCTAGATCGTTGCCGTAGATATTGGCGACTGGTCAGGCCATCGCCTCGGACAAGCTTGTCCCAAGAAAAAAAGTAAATTGATCAGAAAATCCTTTTTTCGGCCTCCTCCTTGTAGCAAGTGCCGTGCCCCACTTCACATCAAAAGTTGAAGCTATCTGGTTGCTAGACTATTGGAGACTCCTACCTGGTCGCGGTGATCAAAACTTTACCCCGACCTAAGCGGCCATAAGAATTCTCTAACACTCAAGAGATGGTGGCTATTTCTGATGGAGCCAACCTCCTTTGTGAAGTTGCCATGGCAGTAGCATCGACAAGTTCACACTGGTTGGATCGGAGGTCCCCCTCCTTCCCTCATTGTCTCAGCGAATCAAAACAGGATGAACCGTACATAATGTTTCTCAATATTTCAAGAATGGGTAAACTGGCCAGATAATCCTGTTTCGGACTATGTCCTTATGCGAGATGATGGGCCACTGAAAGGTAACTGAATTTTGAGCATGTATTCTTCCTGACCTGTTGGAAGCTCAAACCTAACTGCAGTATTTGAAGTTATAAGCCGATCTCAATGGCTGGACGGTCCTTGTGACGCTCGGGCGAATGTCCGTCCACGTTTTCTAAACTTTGCACCTGTTTTTCTATGGTTTATTGGCCAAGCTCAAAGTGAGACTTTGCCCAGGAAGGTTCTGTTTGATTCCATCTTTTCGATAGTCATCTGCCAGATTTCACATACTTTGAACATAATGCATAATTTTTTGGTTGCAGGTCAACATCTTGCATCAAAATCTGGCTGTTTGGGCTGCCTACTAGGTGAGACTTTTATGTCAGGTCGGAGCTTGGCACTGACGCGATTCACCTGCAGGTCAATCCGATGGTCATAGTGGACCATCACATTTCTGAGAGGTAACTTTTCAAAATAGGCGCTCGCCATGCCCCAATGTCTAGATCATCGTCGTTTTTGTTGGCAACTGGTCAGGTCATTGCCTCGGACCAATTTTCCGTTCAGCAATTCGGAATCAACCCCCTGTTCAAAAGGTCACTGTTAGCATGGCCTACCATGTGTACCTTTCACGTGAGGTGGGCGTTTAGCATGGAAGAGATAAAAGACGCCCACTTGCCCGGGGACTTCTAATTTGTGCAATTGTACCAATCGGAGACTTCATTTGTGATCACCTCCCAGGTATGCAACTCGCGCCACACATCCATCGTACTTTGTCCGGTTACACAGACAATGCCACAATCCTCAATCTTTCAGAAGAAGACCTCTGGAAATGCAGGAGACTCCTATGCACTACTGCCAAATTCACCGGGCTTCGCATGAACACCCGCAAAACCCTGATCCTTCCAGCCAGGGAGCACACACCAATCCCAGACCACACACCTTACGCGGCCACTGAAGGCCCAATCCATATCTTAGGCATCCAATTCCGGCAAATTTTCAACCCCACCCATACTTGGGAACCCATTCTCCAACGCATCGAAGGTCCCATCCCACTGGAACAGCTTCATAGTGCCTATATAAGCCAAGATTATGGCAATCAAGACCTACTCTAACCCAGAATTCCTTTATTAATCCTACATTGTACCGCCATCAATAAATCTCCTCAATACACTATAAGCCACACTACTGCAATTCATTTTGAGCCACAAGGTACCTGCTGACCCCAGACAAACTTTCCGCCTCTACTCTAGAGGGACGACAATCATTCCAATCAAATGACAAGGTCTTGGCCTTGAATGAATTGCCATGCTGATGGCAACACAAAGCACCAAATGGATATGTAAGCACTCAAGAATGGAAAAGCACCCTCCTCTGCTCCCAACACCTCCCTAAATCTTCACACTTCTTTCTCTCCCATCCGGATGTCCTCCGCATCTGCTCCATCGTGTGTCATAAGAATTTTTTCACTGCCTTCAGAAATTTTCTCAACACCGAATCTATTGTAATGCCCCTAGTATAATACGAGTTGAAATTTCCGAAGAGTAGTTGGCATACAATCCATTCCTCACCAAAACATGTGGCATCCCCTTTGGTCATGTGCAAAACGAGCGTTCCTTTCTCTCCATGGAGCTTTGGGTTAAACACCTCTTCTCACAAAAACTTCAAAACATTAAACCCACCACTAACAGAAGCACAAGTATGCATGCTCGACAACGTATTGGACCACTTGCCGCTCACATGGCAACAGACAATCCTCAACCCACCTTCAATGACTGAATTTTTGTAGTACACCGAATACGTCACCCACTCCTCCCTGTGTAGCTGACCTGTCACCATCGGGTACAGACTCGAGATATCCCAAGACCCCACCCTAGCAATCCCCATCCACATCGACCCATTCACATGTAAAATCCGACCTCACCCCTGGCTCAAACCTACTCACCTAGACCCTTGTCCAATCACCCTATTGTATTACAAAAAGGACTGTCTAATATCCATTTCCACGCATTTGAGTAATCCCTGTCATAGAGTTAAAACCGCCAAAACCTCGTTTCATGAACTATACACAAATATCCTTCAGAAAACTCAACCCTCCACGACATATCAACTCTCTTGGCTAAAACATCATCCTCTGATGCCACAGTGTTGGGCAACGATACACAAGAGACCACTAGCCCTTCCCACCAATCTTTGCATGCAAGATGTCATGCTACACATATTCTTCCATAGTATACAAGTCAATGCTCTCTATAGATTCCTATTACCACCGTTTACTTGTCATGCCCGCGATGTCCCGCAGAACAATGCTTCGACACCCTCTTTCAGCTCTTTTCCCCTCAACATAAAGCTGAAACCAAAGAGCTCCCCATCGGCCCTCTACGACAAGAAACCCATCCACTGTGGAATTTTTTCTAAGCACACCTCTTCCACAAAATCTGGCGATAGAGATGGGCATCCTCCAAAAGTAATCTAGCCACTAAAATCATGGGTACCTTCACCACAATCATACAAAAAACTCTCTACTTGAACTCACAAGTCATCGAAAGTCGAAGCAATATCTCCTCCAAGAAGAAAGTACATCTGCATTCGATGTTGGTCCTCCCTATTTTGCAATGCAGAAGTTAGGCAAGGAGTGCAAACTCTAACGCTCACAAACAGTTTTCGCCTTTGGTGGAGACATCCCGGATAACATATGCTGTAGTTTGAGGGGCCGAGTTGAGTCCCCAGGCTTGTGTTGGTGTCTAGGTGACATCCCCTTTTCTCACAGGCTACGACCACAAAAGAGAGAGAAAAAAACAAGAGTCGGGTGTTGTACAAAGGGTGTGTACAGAATTATTCAATAACGAGCAAGAGAACCTACATTTATATCTCATGGGACAGCCTGATCAACTCTCTTTGTTTTGGCCCACACAAGGAAGGAATGTCACAAGCTTGGCCAATTGTGGTTGTTCATAGTGACATTCTCTAGCAATTTTTGCCAATGATAGAGGTTTTCCATGCAACATTTGTGGATTTTATATTAAAAAACTGCATGAATTACTATAGGTGTGTAAATATTTCCCATGTTTAAGATTGTACTTCCTATCTAGAGTATTCGGCATGGAATGTGTAGCGTGGTAGTGCCAGGCCGTCCGGTCGAAGGAGCCCCGTGGCTTGAGGGGGGTCACCTGGGACTATGGGCGGTGAGACGGGATGCCTTGAGGGTCGGAGACCCTCAAGCACTGCAGTTTTGGCCTAGTCGGCCAAGCATTCCGTCAAATCCGCCACATTGGTCTCAGAGCTCCAGGCCTCGAATCCCACATCGGGATTACCAGAGATGCCAAGGCGGCTCTCACTCCCTAGTGGGGGGAGTGTAGCGTGGCAGTGCCATGCCGACCGGCCGAAGGAGCCACGTGGCTTGAGCGGGATCACCTGGGGCCGTGGCCGGTGAGACGGGATGGCTTGCAGGACAGAGAACCTCAAGCACCATTTTCGTCTAGTCAGCCAAGCATTCTATCGAATATGTTACAGGATGTTATTTCCATGACGTGTACGAGTCCCTAAAACTCGCAAGTGGGCATTTTTTTTATTACATTCATATCCCACCACACAGCGAGTTCGGGGTTTTTTCACCATTTGACCAAGGGCATTTTTCCCAACTGCCCCAACCCCCGGTTTTCCATTCCAGAAGTTTCTGATAACTTCGACCACTTTCCAAAATGGCCGAGAGAAATTTCCCAAACCATGTCGATGTTTTGATTTTGTTTGGTCCACCGCTCAAAGACGCCTGAATTTTACAAACAAGTGTCATGATATTCTCAAAGCACCCCGACTTCTTGGCGGAGCTTGACCAATCCACCAATAACGATGCGGCCTCGCACGCGTCGCTCGGCCCGAATGCCAAAGACCCGACTTATGCCTCATTCTAGTTCTCAGTATTATATGTATGTGCTCAATGCACTCGACAGTTGTCATTGAAGTGTTGTGTGGACTTGAACCTGTTGCGACGTTACGAGAGTTGCATGATGAGGGGTCTTTGCTCTGCCTCAAGTGTGCTACAGTAGTCGGTTTGTGACTCATGTCACATGCCTGCGCACACTGTACACATGTGATTGCATGTGGATCATAATACTCTGTTGGTCAAGACCTGGACACTTGATAGGCTGTACAAGAGCCACAAGGAGACCTTCATGATTTATGACATGTGGATGATGCACTTTGTACTAGTATGTTTGTGCATGTGTGACACTTCTCGTACGATCGAGATCCGGGCACTTGGTGGGTTGTACCAGTGTCACGAGGAGACCTTCTGCCCTTCATTGTCCTTTCGAGGACAAGAGGCTTGTCCTCTGTGCTTGGACGAGGAGTCAGTGTATGTGTGTGGTTGATTTGTGATCTTCGTGGCTTTGCACGAACCATCATTCCATGTCGTGACTCATTTTTCCTTGCGTTAACAACTATGTCAGCCAGGGAGTGTTGGTTTATGTGGCTTCCACCTATCACGTGCAACGGAGACAGATTGCCCATACAACCCACATTGGTGGTATGGTGTAGAGGAGAGCGTGATGACACAATAGGCCTCCGGAGTGTCTTGATACTTCTTCAGCACGTAAGACCGTGCCGGTAAAATGCGTCCGATGCGTTTTGGCAACCTGACTGGGTTGTCAAGAGCAAGGAGAATTTTCTCAGTGGGTCAAGTCCCGCACACCTGGTGGATTGTACTAGTGCGACGAGGAGACCCGATGGAACTAATGTTGCTTCCAAGACTCGGGAAGTGTGTTGTGTCGACTAGACGTTAATTGTGTGTGTTTCAGACACTGCTCGTTCAGTCTTGGCGGTTGAGACCTGGACACTTGGTGGACTGTGCCAGTGTCTTGGGAGACCTAGCACTGATAGGTGATCAGACGTGTATAGCTTGCATGTGGCTGGGACCCGGACGTCCGGTGACATTTTCCGACGTCTCGGAAGGCCTAAACTTGCCTAGCTTGGCTAGCCGGTAATGCCTGTGTGTCACCCTAGTGTCTGGATGTGTATGGGTACATTGCATATCTTATCGTCGGTCAAGATCTGGGCACACGGTTGGTTGTTCCGGTGCCTGGGGTGACCTCCGTTGTGTGATTTCATGTTTTGTGACATGTGCATTCCCCATGCATGCCTTTTGGTACGAAAAGGATGATGGGGCCTGGTGAGCTAGCTCCAGTCCCTAATACATAAGCTCTTAGAGGGCTCATTGTACTCTCTCCTTGTTTTAAATTTGTTCAGACCTAGCCAGATTTGGCCTTCGTAGTCTGCCTCTCACACACAGAGCTCATGGCGATCTTTGCATGGACCTGCATGCCCTCATTAGTTCTATCTTGAAGCACACGAATTGTTTCATATAGATGATCCAATTGTCTTGAACTCTCGAATCGTCTTTTGTCCCACACCTCATCCTTGTGGACTACCTACGTTTTGCTTGGCGTACCACTTGGTATCACAACACAAGTACACTAGAGGGGCTACTGACGTATCAACTACCTATCGACAACCTCACACAAGTCCTCAGTACATCTCTACCATTTAGAAGATCGTAGACTTCAGGTCAACAACGATGGACAAAGGGAGCGCTCTGATGAGCGAAGAGCAGTAGTCCTTAGCGAGTACTCCGACAATGGTGGATCAACAACACACAAAAAAGACGCTCTCAATGTGAAGCAAGCGGCGGTAACAGCTTTTGTGGCGACGAGCCCGGTGGCCAATCCGATAAAGGACTCCTTGGGCTCGACAAACCCTTCGCCACCACCGCAACCCGTTGGGTAGACACCTAGCACGATGGGAGGCACTGACCAACAAGCGCGAATCAACAAAGACCCGTGCGATAAATTGTCGTGACTCAAGATTCTCAACAACCATCTACTCCAACAGCTCGATGCGGCAATGGAGGAGCTTTTAGTTTCTTGTGCGCACTAAGCAGTACTCATTGAGACAAACTTATAACTCTTGAGTGCACCCTATATTTGATCGACAATCCCTAAGCCGTTCAATTCCACGAACTGCAACGGACCTACGGTTAGGGTGTGGCTGACGATTCTGGAGGTGTATTTTACCGTTGTTCGGATAAACAACCAAAGAAAGAGAATTGGCCTTGCGACCTCCCTTTTTCGTGGCACAACTTTGACTCAGTGGTCCAATGTAAAGGCCATCCAACGGAACCAGGAGACCGGTGGAGGTTTATCAACGACTCTCGTGACTCTCACATTGTCGACCGCAGGCGTACTCTCTTGAGCAAATAAATCCGACATGGCACGGCTCTCTCACGCCACCAAAAACATGGAGCGACTTTGCAAGAACTACCCTCACTTACTTTGAGAAGCTAAATGAAAATTCTAACGCACGATACATACCCCAACACCTGTGTCAACAGTCTAGGATACACTCGGGGTTTATGCGGTATCACCGCCGGCAATGACCTTACCCCTAATGAACTGTGTTTCTACTACAACAATGGCCTCAAGCAAGACATTTGGCAAGCAATAACCATTTTTGGCATCCAAGACGACCTTTATGAATGATTGTAGCATTTGACCATATCGATAGCACCAACTACAATGCAAAGTTCTAGGAATCTTACAGGTTGCGACCCAAAGGCCACCATTCTTACTGTGGCACAGGGAAGTCGTAGTCGACAGAAATCTTGGCTCCGATGGAAATCAACGCCATCAACTTACATGATCAATGGCTCCAATAGACTTGTGGGAAACCGAGATATATCCCCTACGACTGCCAAAGGCGACAATATAAAGCCAAAAGGAGGAGAAGTCACAGAACAGGAGTGAAGATTTAGAAAATGACAAAGGACAAGAATAGATAGTGAGGCTATTGTACGGTGGGAAACACATGCACCGACCAATTACACATCCGAGCGACTCACGTCACCGTAGACAAGGGTTCCTAAGGTCACAAATTTTTACGAGGGGTACAAGGACTGCCAACCTGGAATACTGCTACGAGTGCAACCGGGGGATTGTAAGAGTCACATGATGGTACCGGCACTACTACACAGAGGAGCTTCTCACAGATTCTTCAGTTTTGACATGGTTTGGAAGCAGGGTTTACAGACCAAACTAGGTGAGTTTGAAGGAAAAACTGTCAATGGACGTCTGCAGACCTGTCGACTTTGCAAACCACTCCGGCTGCAAATCACGGACATATACAATGTAACAGGTTAAAGGACTTGTCCAATGACTAGAAGAAAAACAAACATGCGCGGGTGAGATTCCCTATACCGGCACAATTCACAGGTTGACTGGAGCAAGAGAGTGACTTATGTCACCATCGATGGCACAACGCGACGCCTGCCTCTGGTCAAGTGACCAATGATGCGAAGGTGGTTATGGGATACAACAGAGGCGGAAGTAGTAGGGGAAGTTATAGCAACCACGGAATACCAACCAATGTCTCTGGACGTGGCTAAAAAATACCTGGAACGCGGAGCCCAAGAGTGCTTGGTCCATAGAACTCGCAAATGGACATTCCAGTTCATACACCCATGGCCCACAGCGAAGCGATTTTAGGATTCCTACACTGTTTGGCCGAGGTCATTTTGACCAACTCCCACGACCTTCAATGTTCCTTTCCATAAGTTCTTGACAACTTTGACCACTTTCCAAAACACTCCTTATAAGTGTCACAAACCATATTGATGTTTCGACATCGTTTGGTCAAATTCTTGTCAACACTTGAATTTTGTAAAGAAACATCACGATATTCTCAAAGCCCCTCAAAATCTCGACGTAGCTTCTCAATTCCACCACTCACGGTGCGATCTCACATGCGTCGCTTGGCTCAAATACCAAAGACCCAACTTATGCCTCATTCTCATTCCCAGTATTGTATACATGTGCTCGACCCACTTGACACCTATCATCAAAGTACACTTACTAAATCTTATAAATCGTCCAACTGTCCCGGACTCTCGAATCATCTTTTGTCCCACACCTCATCCGTGCAAACCACCTACGTTGCGCTCAACATAGCATGGAATGACCACAATCATACATCACTGTGCTTTGTATTCGTAGATGATATCAATGTTTTGGATAGTCGAGGGAAACTGTTGACCATAGGAATTGGACCCAAATTGTAATGCCTTTTTTTTCTACATTGGTGTCGCTTGCCGCATTCTATGATGTCCAGTTTGTTTCTCAATGAAAAGGCTAGTGGATTTGCAGTCCTGTTGTCTCCTTCTTACATCCGTCAAAATCTTTGCTTCATTGCTGGTGGACCTGTCAGAAAAATGACCGATCCACCAATGTCAAATTTACTGTATCTTATGAGGAAAAGGAGGTTGTAAAGGTTCACTACGTAGTCCAAAATGATCAATTGGCCAGATAATCATGTTTAGGGTTCTGTCCTCGTGTGGGGTGATGGTCCGTTGAAAGGTCACAAAATTTTGAGCCTATCTGCTTCATGACCCATTGGAAGCTCAAACCTAATTGCGCTGTTCGATGTTATGAGACGACCTGAATGGATGGACAGTCCTTGTGACGCCTGGGCGATTCTTCTGTCCAAGCTTTTTAAACTTTGCAACTGCTTGTTCATGGTTTATTGGCAGAGCTCCAACGGAGACCTTGATCTCGAAGGTTCTGTTTGATTCCGTGTTTTTGATGGACATCTACCGTAGTTCACATGCTTTGAACATATTGCTTAATGTTTTGGTTGTAGAAAAACATCTCCCCTTGAAATTCTGCCGTCTGACCGTCCTACAAAGTGATTGAACGTCAGGTTGGAGCCTCGCACTGATGCGATTCACAAGCGGATCCATCCCATGGTCATCACTTGTCGTCACATTTTTTAGAGGTAGCTTTTCAACATAGGCGCTCGCCATGCCCCGATGTCTAGTTTGTCATCGTATATGTTGGCGACTCGTCAGGTCATTGTCTTGGAAAAGTTTGTCCAATCCAAAAAGGGCGGAAGGAAAGCATACTCCTTGTTTCGAAGCAAAAGCCTGACTATCCCCTACCTCGGAACAATGAGCCTCATTCTCCTATACCGTGGAACAATAAGCCTGATTCGTCCTTGCCTCGCAACAACAAGCCTAATTAACCCCTTTTACATTAACGCTAGTTTTCAGGCATAGATATTATACAATATACCCCTCTCATTTGTCGAAAGATAGCATGTCAACGTCTCCTTTTTCTACGCAAAAATCACAAACTCATTTATAGAGTGGTTTGTGATTTTGGGAAGTGGTTTATGGGGAGTTTGCATGGAGGGGTTCGAGACCCCACATACGTCAAAAGGGAACGTACTAGGCCTCGTGTGTAGCTAGGGGGTAGGTTTGTACATAAAAATGGGTAGAAAGTGTTTTCAAAATGAGAACAATGACAAATGTGGAGTTTTTAACTCCCCATTCTTCAAGCGTTGTAGATTCCAGCCGACAGGTGTTGGCTGGAATCACCGATGCTCAAGGACCCCCCCTCTACCCCCCTTGCCCTCGCAGCCCTCTTACCACCCGTTTCATTGTAGCCCTCAATTGCAAGGGCCTCGATTGGCGATTGGGTGGACGGGCTAGTGGGCTGTGTGGAGGAGGGGAATTTCCGGCGGTTGATGAAGTGCCAATCGGCATTTTTGTCACACGCATCCCCTCCCGTCCCCCTCCATGCCACTCCATCCCTCAATGCTATCGCGGCTCTCCATCGCTACGAATGTAGTGGAGGGCTGTGATCTGGCACCACATGCCGATCTCAACAGGCTCGAGCAACAAAATGCATCCATGTTTGAGCATGGTGAAGATTGGTGGAAGAATGGGGGCTTTTTGTTTCCGGAAAGGGATGGATGGGGCTTATTGTTCCAACGAGGGGGTTGAATGGGGCTTGTTGTTATGAGGGAGGGGTGAATGGGGCTTAATGCTCCGATAGAGTGATACATGAGGGTCAAGGGTGACAAAACACAGGGGGGGGGGGGCTTAGCTTGGCCAGATAATCATATCTCCTACTATTCTTACGCATGACAATGTGCCTTGGAAGTGCATAATTTTTAGCCTATCTGCTTCTTGACCCGTCCTAAGCTCAACCCTGATTACGTTGTTTGAAGTTATAAGCAAACGTAAACTGCCAGACGGTCATTTTGATGCCCAAGCGTTTGTGGTCGTCCACGTTTTATAGATTTTACAAGTGTGTCTTTATGGTTTGTTGGCGGCGCTCAAACGGAGACTTTCATTGTGAAGCACGTGTTTTATTGTGCATTTTAGATGGTTTTGGTTGCAAGAAAACATTGCCCCTCAAAAGGATGGTCTACGACGTGAGACTTTTACGCCAGGTCGAAGCACGGCACTAACGTGATTTACCGGCAAAGCCCTTCCTCTAATCATCATTAAGCGTCTCATCCCTGTTAGGTAGCATTTTTCAAGGAAGCACTGGCCATGCCCTGATGTCTAGACCGTCCCATAAATGTTGGTGACTGGTCAGATCATTGCCTCGGACAAGTTTGCCCTACAGGGAGTAATCCACATTTTCACCAATCCAAAAATGTTTTCCAGGCTGCTACCTTGGGCAAGTTTGCCCTGCCTGGGACAGATTGTCCGTTGGATGATTTGGCCAAATAATCTTGTTGTTGGCTATCCCAATGCAAGGTGATGGGTCTCTAAAAGCTGACTAGGTTTCGAGCCTATGTGCTTCCTCACCCATTGGAACCTCAAACCCGATGAATTCAAAGTTAGTAGCTAACCTCTACGCCTGAAAGGTAATGTTGACGCTTGAGCAGTTCTGGCCGTTCACTCTTTCAAAACGATAGATTGACAATACAATCCTGTTTTCCTTGCCGTCCTTGTGAGAGGTGACATGTCGCCAAATGCTTCTGCATTCAAGCCCATCTGATTATCCATCCACGGGAGATTCAAACCTGGCAAGAATGTTTGAAGTTACAGGCCGATCTGAATGGCTAGACAACAGGCTTTGACGCCTAGGTGACTGTGGCCGTCCTCGTTCTCTAAAACATCAAACTGGTTGTTTATCTTTCATTGGCGGTGCTCGAACTTAAACTTTGATGATTGTTTGATTTCATGATCTGTTTTTCCTTTGTTTTCTGAGGTTGTATGCCGGTGCTCACCTATTTTGAAGTTTAATTCTTAAATTTACGCTGGATTACCTTATCAGATAGTCATGTTTCCTGATTTTTCCCCATTCGAGGTGATGTGCCGGTGGACGTGAACTACATTTTGAGCTTATCTTCTTCTCGATCCATGCAAGGATAAAACCTTATAACATTTTTTCAAGCTACAAGCTGACCTGAATGCCTAGACGGTCATTTGGACGCCCGTGCCGTTCTGGCCATCCACTTTTTCAAAATTTTGCACTGTTTGCTTATGGTTTATTGGCGGTGCTCAAACTGAGACCTTGACAGTAAAAAATATGTTTAGTTGTCCATTCTAGGTGGCTTTGGTTGCAAAAAAAAATCGCCCTTTGAAAGCCCTCCGTTTGGACAGCCTACGAGGTGAGACTTATGGTCAAGTCGAAGCTTAGCGCTGACACGATTTACCGGTAGAGCAACCCTATGGTCATCATGGACCGTCATACTTCTGTTAGGTAGCTTTTAGAGTAGGCACTCGCCACCCCCCAATGTCCAGATCATAACCGTATACGGTGAAAATTGGTCATGTCATCGCCTCACTCAAGATTGCCTTCTTATGTTTGACGTACGAGGTGAAAGTTTCACGTCAAGTTGGAGTCTGGTGTTGATGCGATTGGCCAACAGATTGATCGTGCGGTCATCCTGACCGTCACATGTATGACGGTGAACGAGTCAGAGTAGGCACTTGCCATGCCCTCTTGTCTACATTGACGCAGAAAATAGTGGCGACTGGTCGGGTCATTGCCTCGGACAAGTTTTCCATTTTTAGAAATTCGTAATGGGGGTGTGACCATACATCCACCAAATCCTCAATAGATCCTCCATATCCAGAGACCGCTCTTTAATGACCCCATATCCACTGGTTGGAAAATTTATGTCTGCCATACCATTGGCTCGCGGAATTAGGCCGCCATGTCCACTCATTGCACTATAACAACCAAATGTCCACATGTTTTAATTATTATAACCATATGTCCACACTGGCCTACAACGTGGAAAGCTCTTTTCATGACACTTCAACCGAAACATATTTTCCAACACGTTACTAAGTTCTGCAGTTGTTTGGTTCGTGTTCCTTGCAGATTCCTTCCACATCGGCAACTCACACCGGAACAATGTCCTGGGGACGGACCCCTGCTAGTGTGCCTACGCACGATGGGTCGTCTGTGAACGTCCCATGGCCTGAACCGAGAAAAGCGAGGTCACGGTGGAGGCTCGTGAAGTGGGAGTGGGACCAGAGCCATGCACCCTATCCTCGGTACTTGATTAATGGCAAAGCCCCAACCCTGGAAGTGATGTGTTGGGTGACTGGACACCGGATGCCTTCACCACGGCCAAAACATAGTTTGCATATTTGGGAACCCTAGAAGTCTGAAGACCCGTTAGTGGACAAAGTCATAGCGCGTCTTGTGAGGTTGTGAGAACGATTGATAGTTGTCCATGATAATCATTTTTTACTGACTAATAACTGTTCCCACACACTTGTTGTAATGGTAATGCGAGATGTACAATTTTCACACGTGGTATGACATGGTAATGTAGGCTCTTCATGACTTGCAATTATGGGACTAGTGGAAACATCCTATTCAAATCCTCGAAATTTGACACGACATGACCAATTTCCACAAATCGTGAAGAAAGCACGTGTGTACAATGGACTTGAAGTGATTTCATAACTGAGAGGCGTACAGTGCTCACACGTGGTATGACGTACTAATGTACATTTCTTCATGAATTTCCCTTATGGGACTAGTGGACATGTCTTTGAACTCTTGGAATTTACGACAACGTGCCAAAAGCAAGCATGACCAATTTGCACAGTTTGGGAACAAAGTATGTCTGTGCTGGAGTTGAAGTGACTTTATGCACGGGAATGTCTTCATTTATTTCAAGTTAGAGTGTACCAGATCTCCGTATGTACTATGACAAGCACATGATGATGGAATGCAATGGAAAGCACATGACGACCAAGTTCAATGGAAAATTGATTGCAATCCATACCTAAGGAAGCTAGTGAATGTGGTCTTGTCGTCCCTATGTGGTCCCAATGTGGTCCAAATTTGTACTCGGTGTGCAACGCCTGGGATGAAGGGACCTATGCGTCCGGTGACCAACCAATGTTGGACCAAAGGTGCAAAGAGTAGATCCAAGATATGATGTCACGTACAGCACACAAGTTGCCAGTGACACGATAGTAATATGAGAAGCAATCTGGATACTCACCTCTGTCTTCTGACTTTGATGTGGACAAGGTAGACGAATAGTCCTCTGATTTGTTGTCGTCCATGTCGTAGAGGATGTCTTCCTCACATGTGTGACACAGACTGTCACCACGTCTAAGGGACCCTAGAGATTATGGACACATGTACATTTTGACAATGTGAACTAGCCTTGGTCCTCAGTCATTCCAACTCAAGAGGATGAATGTCACACCAATGCCGGCTATGAAGGATGTCACACAATCCATGACACTTGCCACCGGTGGCAAGAAGTGTTACACAATGTGAAGTGTGGTGAAAGAAGCAGTCAATGCAAGACAATGAACAACACAATGACCCCACCACTTTATTGCACATGTAATGACCTAAGTCGTGAATGAAGCATTCCTTATGCATAACATTTCATGGTTATGGGACTGGATTCTTCCGTAGAGTTCATGTAGAATTTAGCATTTTCAGTAAAAACAAGGACGTTATAATTGGATAATTTCAGAGTTTTTAATTCAACTACCTATCAACAAAGAAAGTGTCCACGTGCAGTCTGAACCTTTCTCACGTGGCTGGTCTTCATACGAGGGGTTCTTCATCACTGCAAGTTCTATCCGCAAAAACACATATCTTCTCAACTTTGTGCTCTCTTCTGGTCCCCATTGAGTATGTTGGTCCCACATCTGCAAGTTGGTAATATACCTTTCTGCTGGTGACACTTGTAAGTGCTCTCCACAGTTGTGCATGATCTGCATAACACATATCATGAGGGTGAACTTTAATTTACACAAAGCAACAAAACAGGACTAAACTGATGCAAAATATTTGGACAACAAGGTGTCAAACCTACATTCTAAAAGACTTCAGAGACGTCGTCCCACTCTTCTATGGATTCCTTCCAACCATCCAGGATGGAAGTCAGTTACTGCTTACAGACATTGCGCTCCTCCCATTCTCTCTACTACCGCAGGTCAGTGTAGTGGTTGTCCTCTAAATCACTCAAAATGTGCCTTTCTAGCCTTTAAATCACTTCACGTGCAAAGTTGTATCCTGTAGCCTTAGGGTCATGCTCAGTGTCGTCATTCACAACTGTGGTTATTCCCGTTAGTACTAGAATTGCTACTACGTGTGCAGAGGCTGCAGCTACAAATATGCTCGCACCTGTGGCTTTGCGACATGCCTTCCTTGGCCATCTCGAGCCTGCACCAATGCCAGGCACATTGGTACCTGGATTGTCATCCGAAAGCAAAACAATGTTTTCTGCTGCAGTGGCCGTTTTACTTGTGGTTGTTGCAGATGTAAATGACGTACAAGTGGCAGCTATAACAACTTCAACTGCTATAACCGTTGCCTCCTTTTCAGCTTGGGTCTCCCTTGGTGGCCACCGCCCAGCATAGGCCTCCACTTCGACGGCATCTTTTGTACGTTGTAGGCGACGACAAAGAGCATTGGTAGCTGTCTCTGCTAGAGGAGCCAACACATGCTCGTTCACACACTTCTTCATTGCGTGCCCCTTTTTGTCGCAGTGGGGACATATATAGTTCTTTCAACGCATGTCTTCTTGGTCCCAGTGTGCGCTCTTGGGCCTCCATGCACCATGCCTAGGGCCCGGTTGCTGCCACAACAGCATCTCCTTGACTTGTAGCGACGCTGGATTGACGCTTGGCATGGGGAAATTACACGTGCATGCGTACGCCATGTTTGTGTCCAACATTGCATGGTGGCTCGGCGTGCTCTCCATGGTATATGACGGAGGTGCATGCATGCGTACAGGGTTGGCACAACTCCTTCGACACCCTGGATGTGCACGTGCGGTCTAGCACGTTCACCACGTGTGTGCTTTTCCTGGGCCTCGTCACGTAGACGGACCACGGTCCTCCTCCACCACATTGTAGTCGTGGACTAAGACGGTGCCCTTCAACAGCCGCTTCGTAGCCGTGGTTGCAAGGTGTCCTTTGCATGCTTTGCTCATTGTGCGCCAATCTATAAGCAATCATGGCACCCAAGTGTACAAGGAGACAAAGCACTAGAATGGAAACGGTTTTTCGCACTCCACGATGTGGGCACTCAAGGACTCCACCGCATTCATGGTAGTGTTCCCTCCACGGCCGAGAGGACGGTATAGTCTGGCCCACTACACCTTTGAGATGCCGCCAACTCTGTTTGTAGCAAGAAGGTACAGTACAACCCTGGAGTTCACTGCACACAGCTGTTCTTCACACCTTTGCCACTCTACAGGTGTCAGCGCGTGTGCCCAGACGCCAAAACAAGTAGCCAACTTGCTTGCCGAACTTGCGCTTGATGTTCTATCGCACGTGGAAGCACTAGTACGTGTGATGTGCCATGGGCAATTTCTCCTCATAGTCTGAAATGAAAACCGCACCCTATTGTGAACTGGTATGATACACGATTGCCAATTGCTCCAATGACCATTTCCAGTTGTCTTCGTCCCCCCCTCCCCTGCACCATCGTCCACGCCATCACGACATTGTTGCCGTCGGAGTAATAAAACTGGCTGATGAAGAGGATGTGCTTTTGACCATTCTTGAGATGGGTATTGTACATTATGAGGATCTGGCAAGCGTGCTAGAAACCTAGCACAATAGATCCTGGTTCCACGAGCGCACGGATGAAGATGCTATCCTTGCATGCCTCGGCCAATGCGTGCCTGTTCTGGTCTACATGCTTCAATTGAAGTGCATGGAAAAGACAACTTTAGGAGCATGAATAAAACAAGGTCGGAAAGATTAGACACCCACCATGTCAAGGATTAAAGCTGGCGTGTCGGCACCCCAAAAAATTTGGAACAGCGTGCCCAGTATGGACCAAAGCAGGTGTATCCAAAGGTTGAAAAAAAGGAACGACGTATCCACGCAAAAAGCTATGCCATGGCTACATGAAATGCAGCGTCGGAATGCTGACATCATCAAGCTCCTCGAACAATCACAAACCCCTCTTTCGAGGTGTTTGTGATTGTTTGAGGGAGGGGTTTACGTGGGGTTTGCATGGGGGATCCGAGACACCCTTGCAAAGCGAAGGCATCTGCTGGGCCCCGCGATAGCGGGGCCTAGCAGATGCGTGCACAAAACAAAACAAAAAAGCCCTCAACCCCGAATGTTCTTTGGGGCTGGGTTTGAAAGTATCTAGTATGCAAACCAGGCTGGATAGTGTGCCACGGGAAAAAATGTCGAATATTGAAATGGGCGTTTTTGCTCGATCGCGATGGAGCGATGACCCTTTTTTTTCAGACGTGCAAACCCCCTATTACAATGTAGGGTTTATGTTTTGCGTGGGCTCAGCCCGCGCAAAACATAGAAAACCCCAAGTTGAAATAGGGGTTTTGCGCGTAAAAGAAGAAAAAGGTCATCGCTCCATCGCGATCTCACGAGGGAGTGACAGTCGCGATCGAGCGACGGTCACATGACCCTCGTTGCCATGCTTGACGAGCAAGCATGTGGCTGATCGAGCATGGCGAAGGAGGGCCGGATACATCGTTCCTTTTTTAAACAAGTGGGTGTGC
>SZWC01023148.1:14550-25466 GCA_023375785.1 Penium margaritaceum | reverse complement strand
GGAGGAGGAGGAGGAGGAGGAGGAGGAAGAGGAGGAGGAAGAGGAGGAGGAGGAGGGGGAGGTGGAGGAGACGGAAGTGGAAGGGGAGACTGGGGAGAAAAGGGAGGAGGTGGAGGTGGAGGAGGGAGCGGAGGGGGAGGGGGGGGAGCATTCGTAGGAATCAGCAGCCGTGACGCTGACCTGCCGAAGATCCCACACCGACATGTGCAGCTGCAGCAGCCGCAACAGCAGCTGCAGCAGCCACAACAGCAGCTGCAGCAGCAGGTCCTGGATACACTGAAGCTGCTGAAGCAGCAGCAGCAGTGGGTGCAGCATCACCAGCAGCTGCGTGCGATGTTGCAAGCAAACGAGAACGTCGGAGTTGCAGGTGGATGGCCGCGTGCGTGGACAAACCCCCGAGTGATCACAACTTGCAACACAGCCGCCACCGCCGTCGCCGCAGATGCAGCAGCAGCACCAGAAGCAGCACCAGCAGCAGCACTTGCAGGAGTAAGGGACAAGGCAGCAGTTGCAGCGGCAGCAATAACAAAGGTGAAGGCAGAGGAACAAGGCTTCTTGGTTGAGGAGGATGACGCAGCAGAGGCGGGAAGCGCGTGGGTGGCGAGGATCGCCGACGTTGACCTGCCGCCTCTCGCCTCACCTCTACCGCTGTCGCCCCCCTCCCGTGCACCTATGTTCGGAGGGGTAGACGCAGATGCTAGAGCCTACCACAAATCGGGCCGTTTGTGGCAAGAAGCTCCAGCGGCTGCGGCCGTGGGTCTAGCCGCAACAGCGACAGCGACAGCAACAGCAAGGGTATCAGCAACGGTGCTGCAGGCAGCACCCATCTGCTCTGGTGCAGGCCACCAGGGAAGCAGTTGCAGCAGCTACAGCGGCAGCGACAATGTGAGAGGCAGTTACAGCTGCAGCAGCAGCAGCAGGAGCAGCAGCGTCTTCACGGGTGTGAGGAGCAGCAGCAACCCAATGGCTGTAGGAGCTTTCCAAGAGACGGTGCAGCAATGGCAGGAACAGCAGCAGCAGGGGTGGCAGCAACAACTGCAAGACCAGCAGCAGCAGCAGCAGCAGCAGCCAGAAGGACATCTAGGCGGCAGCTAGACCATCTCAGTCTGGCGTTGCCTACAGTCAGCTGCATCGGGTGTGCTCATTGCCCTCATCTGCTTACTCTGCTAGAGTCACAGGAAGCAGCAGCAGCAGGAGGAGGAGGAGGAGGAGGAGGAGGAGGAGCTGCAATGACAGCGGCTGCTGTTGCTGCCCCGGGCAGCAATGCTGGAGCATGAGATAGTCCCTGCTGTGTGATTGTAGCGGTCTGCATCCCTTTGTGAGTGCTCATCGCAGAGCGGCAGATGAGGAGCGCTTCAGATTGCAGTGGATGAGGTAGAGTAGGCCACAGCAGGAGCGGTGGTAGTGGGTCCAGAAATGTCAATCGTGGTGGCATGGCGTTATGTCGCTGCGACTGCGACTGCCATTGCCACTGCCGTGGTCGCTGCCACTGCCACTGCCTCTGCACATGTAACTGCCACTGCTGCAGCTGCTGCAGCCACGTCTAGAATGTGGTGTTGATTGCGCCAACACAACATGAATCCACCTTGATTCGAGAGCACATGGGTAGAGATGTGCAAGACCAGAGAGCGTCGTGGAGAAGAGAGGGCAAGGGGGAAGGGGGAGGGGAGGAGGTGGCAGGGGCAGGAAGCGGGAGCGTAGGTGAAGAGGAGCTCTTCTTTTATGTGAGGCTCCTCCACAGTTGCTGATTTCGTGTCTGTTTCAAAAGACGTGCAGAAATCTCTCCACAGGGGACGTGTGAGAGTGTGCAGTCTGCACTGTTCATCTGCTTCCAACTTTGTGTCGGAAGCGCACGAGTGATGGGTTGGTGTGGGACTCTGACGATGGCGATGATGTGGGTGGAACATCTCCGTAGCGCATGCACTGTGCCGCTGTGGGGAGAAAAGTTGCCGTGCCGAGGCATGGAGATAGCTTGTCATGCCCCAGGTATGGAGACAACCGATCAAGCGCAAGTGTGCAGGAGGCACGGTGACTTGGACTGTGACCTTGCATGCCCTCCGAGATGGACATGGATGAGTTTGGATTTCTAGGACTCTATGGTGTTTGTGTTTGGTGTTTCCAATGTCTCCAAGGTCAATACCGAGGTTCTCTAATGTCAAGATCCGATGCTTCGAGAAGTTTTGTCTTTGTCAATTTCATCTTTTCTTGTGCAATGCTCCCCCCAACAACTATGTAACCTGCAGTGAGGTGTGGCAATCACAAAGGTCCTGATGAGCATGAGGTGGTTACATAGCCGCCTCTATGCATGCATGAGACAACATTGATAGTTCCATTTGATGTTTCGCACGCATATACAAATAATGATGGTGACTGTAGCTAGCTTTGGTTGCTAAGCAAGCAAGCAAGCTAGTAGATAAGCAAGCGACGGGATGACACCATGGATAGGGGCAAGCTCACGTAGAGTAATTGTGAAAGAGAGACAAGTGAGCGTGCAACGAGTAAGCAAAGTGCTAAATGCCTGTTGACCGGGCCACCCATGCGAGTCATTCGACGTGGAGCCCGGGCGCCACCCAGGGATCGAACCCAACCCTGGAGCAAACGAGCTCCAGGCGGTTTCTCACATGCCAGTGTAAACCGGACGTGTGGACGCGGGATCCGCAACCCGGTTCACTAAGCTGAAAGCATGCAAATGAGTAATGTTGGTTTTTTGTGCTCATTATGCTCTGTTGTGTCCTCCCGGCTTGTGTACATCGGCGTGCAGATGACTGACGGCGAGACTCGACGCCGATGGAGTGTCGTCCGGTGGAGCTGACGCACGCTGAGGTCGTCTCGCGGTTCGCTGGAGCCTCCTCTCTCCGGCGACGTGTTCAGCTCCATCGGCAGGCCTCCTCGGCGGTCGCACCGCCGGCAGTCATTGCCGCAGCAGTCGCTGTCTGCATGCGCCCAGCGCGTACTGTCGTGTCGCGTCGTCATGCACTGCCTAGGGTCCCAGTTGCATGTTGCATGGCCCTGTTTGGCAGCATAAACCATCGAGGGCACTATCTGGGTTTAGGCTGCCATAACTCCTCACTACTATTTTTCTAGCAGATTTTGACTGCACGGCTGCGTTTGCAACGTTGTTATTATGGTATGGTCCAGTTTTTAGGCAAAACGGACGACGCCCGGGTTTTGGGCTGTCGGCTGCCTGGCAGGCCTCACCGAGAAAACCTGCCAGCCTGAACTGAGCTATTTTCTGATTGGCTGATGAACTGAGTAACAAGCTCTACAGAGCTGGGGGGGGGGCTAGAACTTGGAGGGGTCCCCCATTGCTGTTCATTCTTCATTCCTAATCAGTCATTATCAGTTTTCAGCTGCTTTCTGGCGCTAACTCTGGCGCGCGCGTTTCTGAGTAACAAAACCCAGAGCTTCCAGACTTAGACTCTAGAGCAGCAGACTGAGGGGGCAGCTGACTTAAGCAACGAGCGTGGAAGCTCGCACACTACATCAACAACGCTGCTGCCCCAACCTGCTGCATAGTTTCCTTTTTGGTATCAGAGCCAGAGCGTAGCAGCAACAGCAGAAGACTGGGGAACAGGTGCCAGACAACGCCGGCGGACCTCCCATACGCGCCAGTGCAAGGGAAATGCTGCTGGATTTTTTCCGACAGCATTGACCCTCCTGGTGGCGGCGTCAGAATTTTTCCCACGGCCACTGGGCCAGGGGAAATGCTACCGAAATTTCTTGGCGGCACTGACCCGCACGCGTGACGCGAGGAGGTGAGCGGCAGGCGGCATCTGACGTCTGTGGGCGACGACGCACGCGGCAACGTCACCTAGGTGCAGTGACTGGCACCACCAGCAGCAGCAGGCCGAAGCAGCAGCTCGCAGCAGCCCGCAGCAGCAGCAGCTCGCAGTAGCAGTAGTAGCAGCTCGCAGCAGTTGCAGCAGTAGCCCGCAGTAGCAGCAGCTTGCAGCAACAGCAGCAGCAGCGTGCAACAGCAACAGCGGTGTGCAGCAGCAGCAGCAGCCCGCAACAACAGCCGGCTGCAGCAGCTCGCAGCAGCAGCAGGCAGCAACCGTAGCACGCAGCAGCTGCAGCAACAGCAACGGGCTGCAGCAGCTGCTGCAGCGAGCTGCAGCAGCAGCAGCACCGAGCAGCAGCTACCAGCCGGGGCTGCTGCTGCCCGCTGCTCGCAGCGAGCGAGCAGCGAGCAGCAGCCCGCTGCTGCCAGCGAGCAGCAGCTTGCTGCTGCTGGGCGATCAGCAGCCCACTGCTTGCAGCAGATAGCGGGCTGCTGCCCGCTATGACCAGAAAAAAAAACAAAAAAAGGCAACGAGAAAAAATTCCCCCACCCCCGCAGCTAGCTGCAGCAGCCTGCAGCTTCAGCGAGCAGCTGCTACAGCACGCAGCAGCTGCAACAGCACTCAGCTGCAGCTGCGAGCTGCAGCAGCTCGCTGCTGCAGCAGCAGCAGCCATAGCAACTGCTACAGCTCGCAGCACGAGCAGCAGCAGCTGCAGCACCCGCAGCAGCAGCAGAAGCAGCAACCGCAGCAGCAGCAGCAGCAGGAGCAGCAAACAGCTACAGCAGTAGCAGCAGCAATAGCAACAGCAGCAGTAGCAGCAGCAATAGCAACAGCATCAACAGCAGCAGCAACAGCAGCAGCAGCAACAGCAGCTGCAGTAGCATCAGCACGAATAGCAACAGCGGCGGCCCCAACATTTGCCGCTGCTGACGTCAGCACCCCTCTGCTGACGTCACTGCTGACGTCACTGCTGACATCATCAACACAAAAAAGGGGGGAGGGTGAAAGGGGAAAGGGGGAAGGCCAACGGAGTGGGTAAACTTCCCACTCCCCCAACTTCTTGTTGAAGCAGCAACACAAAGAGAAAAAAAAACCAGACACCAAGCCATGGCTGGTAGTCCAGGCGAGGGGGGGTCCTCCTCTGATGGGGGGACCCCCACCCCTCCTTTCTTGCAGCGATTGCTACAGAAGTAGCAGCAGCAGCAGCACCCGCCGTCGCTGCAGCAGCAGCAGCCGTCGCCACCGTAGGACCAGCAGCTGCCGCCGCCGCCACCGCCATTGCTGCAACAGCCGCCGCCACTGCAGCAGCAGCAGCCACCGCCTCTACAGCAGCAGCCGCCGCCGCTACAGCGGCAGCCGCCGCCCATACAGCAGCAGCCACCGCCGCTGCAACAGCAGGAGCCGCCGCCTCTACAGCAGCAGCCGCCATCGCCGCTGCAGCAGCAGCCACCGCCCATACAGCAACAGCCACCGCCGCTGCAGTAGCAGCAGCCGCCCCCTCTATAGCAGCAGCCGCCGCCGCTGCAGCAGCAGCAGCCGCCGTCCATACAGCAGCAGCCACCGCCTCTGCAGCAGCAGCAGCTGCCGCCCTTACAGCAGCAGCAGCAGCAACAACCCACTAGTAACGTTGGCAGCACCCCTAACCCACTTGTTGCTCTTCAGCAACAACTCGCCGCCTTGACACAGCAGCTTGCGGCGCTACAGCTAGTCGCCTCCCAAACCGCCACCAGCGCACTGCTATCGTTCGTCCCTCCAGGGCACGCTTGCCCCGCGGTGTCCGTCGCCACATACTACTTAGCACAACAACAGACTCAGCGCCAACGGCAGATAGTGGCCTCCGTCCTTGGCCCCACTCTGGGTGCCGGCCGTAGGCAGAAGGACTTTGAGACGCCGACACCGCCGCTTCAGGCCGGCGAGCAGTTCCGAAGCTGGGAGCTCAGCTTCTGGATCTGGGCACAGGGGGAGGGTCTGTGGGCCTAGTACACCCTCCCTTACGACTCCACCCAGGCCGACCAACTATATGACGCTGGTCGCGCCGTCCACGCCCTTGTACCCGTCGCCCCTCCAGCTTCCTGCCTTGCCCTGGAGCCCTTCCTCGGCGACTTCACCGCTGGCGCCATCCCAGACCCGGCAGCCGCCTGGCACGTCCTCACAAGACCCCATCGCCTGTCCAGCGACGCTGAGATCAGGCGCCTGCTCCGGGAGTTCAACTCCCTTCACATGGGGGAGGCCGAGACGGTCACTGCCTACTGGCAGCGAGCGGAGGACATTCTCCATCGACTCGGCAAGTCGGCTCCACCCCCACTGTCCGCGCTCCTCACCATCAAGCGCGGCGCCACCAGCGCATACGCTGACGTCTTCTTCCACTATCCTCAGGACGTCCTCACCACCATGGAGGCCCAGGGCACTCTCATGCCTTGGGCATACGAGCTCTTCCTCCACATTGAGGAAGCTCGCCAGGAGTCCTAGCTCCATCGCGCGGAGGCCCTTGCATCCCCTGCCGTCACCACCCCTGCCATTGCCTCCTGGCCGTTGCCTCCCCCGTTGCAGCTACCTCATCACCCTCAGGGAAGAAGAAGAAAAACCGGAACAAGAAGGGCAAGGGTCCATTGCAACAGCAACAGCAGCAGTCATCCACCGGTACCAGCGGTAGTGGCTCGGTCTGCCACAACTGTGGCCAGCCTGGGCACGGATGGTACACGTACCCTCTCCCGACGGATAAGGCCTGCGTCATCGCCACCATGCGACGCCAGCGGGAGTGCCGCCTCGCCTCTGCCGCCGTCGCTGCTGCTGGTCCTACCACTTCAACCTCGTCCAGCACTGCTCCCACTCCGACGACTCCGCCTGTCCTGCAGCCACCCGCGCCGCAGCAGTACTACCCGCAGCAGACGGCCCAGCAGTGCTACCCTCAGCCGTTGGCACCTCCGCTACCCGGGCTCCGGCGCCGTCACTCCGCATTCTGTCTACACTCCTGGACCGTCATCCCGAGAGCGTCAGCTGGAGCAGTTCATCGCGCTCCAGCTTGGCCTCCCTCGCCCTCCTCCCCAGGGAAGTGCGAGTTGCGTCACCTCCTGCCCTCCCGCCCATCCCTGCATGACTGAGACTGAGTTGCGGTCGTGTCCAGTCTCCACGTCTGTCTCGTCATCTCCCGTGATCTCCTCCATCCCACTCCTTGACGACATTGCATGGCTTGACGACTGGCAGTCTCGTTTCGCGCCTCCGTCCACCGTGTCCGCGTCCCTCGCGTGTTGCCATGTGACCGTGACTGATCTGGCGACCCCTTTCTAGGACCCTGCTGAGACCTGGATCATCGACTCCGGGGCCACGCATCACATGACGGCATCTCGCGAGGCCTTCAATATGCTCGGTCCCGTCGGCGATGTCTCCGGTGTTCGGACGGGCTCCGGACAGGTGTTGCCGGTCCGTGGGGTAGGCGTTGTTCGTTTCCGTGGTCCGGCCGGTGACGTCTTTTTGACCGATGTTCTCTTCGTCCCTGGTCTCGAGCTCAGCCTCCTGTCCGTGACTGCTCTTGACTGCTTGAGCATGGACGTTGTGCACTCACGTGGTGTCAGAACTATGTCGTTGCGTCCATTGGGTCTTGTCGTACTGCACGCCACCGCCTGTGGCAACTTGTGGCACGTTCCCCGCCTCGCTTCTTCCCCTCCCGTCTCCTCCTAGTCGGCTGGGACCGGTCATGTGTTCGTCACCAGCAAGCTTTCTCCTCAGCACACCCGCCTCTTGCACCGCCGCCTTTGCCACGTCTACTGTGCCGCAGTAGAGAGCATGCTCCGCACCCAACCGGCCAAGGGCCTTGATCCGGAGACCTTCCCTCTCCCATGCCCCACTGAGTGCATTGACTGCGCTGAGGGCAAGATGCACCGGTCCACGTACCCCCTCTCTTCCTCACGGGCGTCCGCCCCCCTTGACCTTGTCCACTTGGACGTCATTGGCCCTCTCCCCACTGAGTCCGTCGACGAGCATGGCCGCTATGTCCTCACTCTGACGGACGACTACTCCCGCTACCGTTGGGTCTTCTGCCTTCGGCAGAAGAGCGATGTCGCCCGGACCATTGAGGACTTGCTTGTCCTCGCGGAGCGCAAGTGTGGCCGCCCCCTGCGTCGCTTTCGCTCCGATCGCGGTGGCGAGTACCTGGGTGAGGCCACGACCTTTCTCGCTTCCCGCGGTATCCGCCATGAGACGTCTGCGCCCTACACACCCGCGCAGAACGGTGTCCGAGCGGTGGAACCGCACCATGGCCGACGCCGTCCGCACCATGCGGGTCAAGTCAGGTCTCTCCAATGGCTTCTACTTTGAAGCCATGGCCTACATGACCTGGGTCTGGAACAGGGTTCCTCACGGTCCCCTTCCCCGCCAGTCCACGCCCTATCAGCACTGGTGCGGTCGGCGCGCTGATCTCTGCCCGGCTCGCGTCTGGGGCTGCGTAGCCATTGTGTGGCTGCCTCCTCCACAGCAGGGTAGCAAGCTTGCCCCCCCGCGGACGCCCCTGTACCTTTCTCGGTGTGTCTCGTCAGTCCAAGGTCTGGCGCTTCTGGGACCCGTCCCGACACTACATCATTGAGTCCTGCGATACCCTCTTTTTCGAGGACCTGTTTCCCCGCGACCTCATCCGCTCCAGCTCGTCCGTGTCCCTCCCGTCGCGTAGGGGAGTGGTGAGTCCGTCCTACGTCCTGTCGCTTTCGGGTGACACATCACCCCGTCCCTCTGAG
This sequence comes from Penium margaritaceum, assembly GCA_023375785.1. NCBI lineage: Eukaryota > Viridiplantae > Streptophyta > Zygnematophyceae > Desmidiales > Peniaceae > Penium > Penium margaritaceum. The sequence goes on along the minus strand of SZWC01023148.1, from coordinate 16,957 downwards.
CCGGTAGCCCCGGTCGCGGCCGTTGGCCCCTCCGAGCCAGCTGACCCAGTCGTGTCTACTGTCCCCTCCGGGCCGGCAACCCCAGTCGCGTCCGCTGGCCCATCCGAGCCAGCAACTCCAGTCGCGTCCGCTTGTCCCTCCGAGCCGGCAGCCCCGATGGCGTCCGTTGGTCCCTCCAGGTCGGCAGCCCCGGTAGCGTCCGCTGGCCCATCAAGGCCGGCAGCCCCAGTGGCGTCCGGCAGTCCCTCCGGACCGGCAGCCCCAGTCGCGTCTGCCGGCTCTTCCGGGCCGGCAACCCCAATTGCATCTACTGGCCCCTCCGGGCCGGCAGCCCCAGTCGCGTCCGTTGGTCCCTCCGGGCCGGCAGCCCCAGTCACGTCCGCTGGTCCCTCCGGGCCGGTAGTCCCTGCCGCCTCCGATGGCCCCCCCGGGCCGATGTCTCCAGTCACGTCCGCTGGCCCCTCCGCGCTAGCAGCCCCAAACACGTCTACTCGCCCCTCTGGGCTGGCAGCCCCAGCTGCGCCCGTTGGCTCCCCTGGCCCAGCAGCGCCTATTGCGTCTACTGGCTCCTCCGGACCAGCAGCACCGTCCGCCTCCATCGGCCCGTCGGACTCAGCACCATCCTCTGCCCGACCGCGATACACACGTGGCCGAGGCGGCAGCCTCCGACCTCGGCCAACTGTGAGCGCGCAGACTGTCGCTCCCCGTTCCGTTGCGCCTCGACCCCATGTGGCTCAACGTGTCTCCTCCACTCCCACGGTCGTGAGTGGGGACCCTGGCACAAAGGCTCTCGGACTGACCACTTCTGCCATTATCGCAGACCTTCACCCGGGCTCTGCATTGGGGTACGCCATGCTTCTTCACGAGCATCGGCATGCTGTCGTGGCCGCACTCGCGCGCATCCCACCTGGGGCTCGTGATGCACTTGCCCTCTCAGTCCGGTCCACAGCGCGCCCAGAGGACCCTTCCACCCTACGTGAGGCTCGAGCCTCCCCTGAGGTTGCACATTGGGATGCTGCCTGTGCCGAGGAGCTCGCCGCTATCCGACAACACCACGTGTATGACCTCGTCGACCTCCCTCCAGGTCGGAAGGCCGTCGGTGCCAAGTGGGTCTTTAAGCGTAAGTGGAAGCCTGACGGATCCTTGGACAAGTACAAGGCCCGTCTCACAGCAAAGGGGTTTGCTCAGGTCCCTGGGATCGACTATGATCAGATCTTCGCCCCAGTTGGCCGGTTCTCCACTAGCCGGGCATTGTTCAGCCTAGTTGCCCAGCACGGGTGGGAGCTGCATCAGATGGACGTGAGCAACGCATTCCTCCATGGCTCACTGGAGGGTGAGGAGCTCTACATGACGCAGCCCCCAAGCTTCGACGATGGCATTGGGAGAGTTTAGCGGCTGCGGAAGGCCCTCTATGGTCTGAAGCAGTCGCCTCGGTGCTGGAACCAGGAGATCAGCAGTACGCTTCTCCGTGGCGGCCTCCAACGCAGCACCGCTGACCCCGCACTCTTCATCAGCCCGCGAGGTCAGACCTTCGCTGCGGTCCTGGTCTACGTCGACGACCTCCTCATTGCGTCACCAGACGCGACAGCCATCCAGCACGTCAAGGACCTACTGCACGCTGCCTACCAGATGAAGGATCTCAGTTCTGCCCGAGTCTTCCTGGGCATGGAGCTCGAGCATGATCTCTCTCAGGGCGTCCTGCATTTCCACCAAGTTGCCTATGTGCAGACCCTGTCAGCCCGCTTCGCCGAGGACTTGCCCCTCGTGCCCAGCGCTTCCTCACCCATGTCACCCGATGGCCAGGTGAAGTTGAAGAGTCATGACCCAGCTGTTGTGGGGGAGCCAGTTGATGTGACCACGTATGTGCGGGTCATCGGGTCACTGATTTTCCTGACGACGACGACGCGTCCAGACATCGCGTTCGCCGTTAACCTCTTGGCCCAGTTTTCTCAGGAGCCACGTCACCTCTACTTTGAGGCCACGATCTGAGTACTGCGCTATGTCGTCTTGACCCCTCGGCGAGGCCTCATGTTCCGCCGTCAGCCGTCCGTCGTTGTAGTGGGTTACACCGACAGTGACTGGGCCGGCAGTCCAGACGGTAAGAGTCGCACTGGCTGGATCTTTCTGGTCAGGGACACAGCTATGTCCTGGCGCAACGGCAAGCAGGGGTGCATTGCACACAGCACTGCTGAGGCTGAGTACGTGGCCCTTGGCTTAGGCGCGTGTGAGAGCGTGTGGTTGCGTCGTCTGTTGTCCGAGTTGCGTCCGTCTGTCGCATCCATCACCTTGCGTTGTGACAATGAGAGTGCCATGGCCATTGCAGACAATGACGGTGTGCATCACACTCGCACAAAGCACATCAATGTTGAGTATCACTATGTGCGTTCATTGTTGTACGACGGCAGCA